>LZPO01075871.1:381538-391548 GCA_001675575.1 Neotoma lepida
TCCACCCCTCTCCCTTTCCAACACCCCATATCCCTGACTCCCTCTCAAATTCATGACCTCTTTGTTGATACATGTATATAGATATACACACACACACACACACACACACAAATACACATACATACACACATACATTATATATGCTCTGTCCATTAGTATTGTTTGTATGTAATGTGTTTAGGGCTGCTCATTTGGGATTGGGTAGCCTATATAACCTATCAGAGGGCTCGTCCCTGGAGAAGGCTGACTCTCAGCAGCCATTGTAGCTCTTCAGATAGGGATGAGTCCTTGTGAGGTTTTTCCCATCCATATTGGCATGTTATCTGGTGTTGTGCAGGTCTTGTTTAGGTGTCTGTGTTGAAGTTTCACGAGCGCAGCTTCCCTGTCAAGTCTAGACTAAGACACATTGTTGTAGAGGTGCCCTGAAACTCTGGTTATTAAAGTCTTTTCTGCTACCTCCTCTGCAGTGTTCTATGAGCCTTAGGTCCTCGTATGTAGAGCCTGTGTTGTAAATGTACTGATATCTGTTGGGGACCTCACAGTCAGCTCTCTGTATTTTGACCAGTTATTGACTCTGTAATGGTCTCCATCTGTTGTAGAAAGAAGCTGCTTTGTTGAGTAAAGAGGTCTACACTTAACCTGTAGTCACACGGGTAAATATTTAGAGTGCAGTTAGAGATTATACTGGTTTAGGAAAGTGGTGCTGTGCTGAGATTTCTTGTAGTCTGTAAAGTCACCACAGGGTAGTGGCCTGGAATCATATTACCAGGCATAACTCCCTTTCTGTTAACAAAACCTTCAATCCAATTAGACAGCTGTTGGTTACCCCAAGATACACTTCCTATTATTTCACCTTGGGGAATAGCTTGCTTTTCTGGTCATTGTTGTGGTTCATAGGCATCCCAACTGGTAGGACTATTGTTTACTTTTCTTCCTGGGCAGCTTGGATAGCACCTTAGGATACTCTGAGAGCTAGTCCTCAGACAGGAGGTGTCCAGGTCAGTTCCAGCTTGATTCCTCTAAGTGCTGTGTCATAAGTGTGTGGTGTCTTCAGCAAAGGGGTCTGTCTGTCTTACCTCCAGGTTCTGATAGGCAATGAAGGGCAAGGACAACAGCCTGTAAACTGTTTTGTTAGTCTCCTCAAACCTCCTGACCAACAACTTACAGGGAGGTTTTCCATGCCTGGCACTGTGTGTTGTTATTTATGGCTTTTTGAACATATCACTTATCACCTGATGTGGGGTAGCTTTTTCAAAGTATGTATACTAACCTATGTTTATGTTTCCTTATGTCTTTTTCAGACTTCCTTAGTGTTATTTATCCCACCCTCATCCCTCTCCCTTTGAATTTCCCTGCTTCCCTCTTATGCAGTTAAAAGTGTGTCACACCCAGGTTTTTCCTATTTTCCCTTTCATAGAATCCAGGTCCTACCATCCCCCTCTCTAAAATTCCTTCTACTCCACCCATAACCTATTGTCCCTTCACTTTCCTGGTTTGTGCAGTTAGCCCAGCTTATGTCCTCACAGAAAGATTGCAGGCTGGGATCCTGTGTTGCAGTGTTTCATTCAGTGTTGTTCTTCTGGTATGGATTACTTGATTCCATATATAATACGTTCCTCAGGTATTTTAGATATTTGGACCTTAAGAGGACCTCGGATTTAAAGCATTTTCCCCCAGTCTGTAGGGCAGTATCTGCTGCTTGCTGCTTCTGCGTAGAGGCTTTTTGTGCTGTGACCCACTTATTTTTTATTTTGTTGTTTGTGCTTGAGTTTGATGTCATANTCAAAATTATCACCAAGACCAATGTCAATGAGATTCATCCATAAACTTTGTTTTATAAGTTTCAAACAGTTTTAGAATTTTCATTTAAGTATTTAACCTCTTTTTGCATATGCTGTAAAATGCCTCAGTTTCCTTCCTTCTGCTTGTCGATGTTGAGTTTTCCTGTTTATTGTCCATTCCTTATAATGTATTCTTGGTTGCATTGTCCATGATTCTTTGTGTGCTTGTTTTATATATGTCTTAGCAGAGCNATACTGGTTGGATTAGTAGACCTTTGTTACATAGTTTTAGAATTGAGAGTGTGGTAACTTGACCTTTTTGTTTTTCTCAGAATGGTTGTTCAGTATGTTTTATGGATACATCCAAATTTTCAAAGTTTTTTTTTTGGAGTATTTTTGTGTGTGTGAAGGGATGGTTGATGGAGTATAAAGATTATTCAAAATGAAATGGCCTTTGTTCAATAAACACAGGTAGTTTTTACATGAAAATGCCCATGTAATCAATTATGATAAATAACTAAAAACAGGTAACAGGTATATAGCTGATAGTCGTGAGTATTCCGGTTAGCACTTCTGTGTCAGCGCATATCTGTCATTCCCTCTCCCAGTCCTCCCGACTACATAGCCTGATTCTCAGAACTGATAAATGGTTACAGTCTATAATCAGACTTTCTTTGTAACGTTAGCTCCCGAATAATGACATGGAGGCTTAATAAGTATGAAAGCTTGGTCTTCGCTTAGATTTGTTCCCAACTAGCTCTTANAACTTCTAACCCATTTATATTAATCTATATTCTGCCACGTGGCTTGTTACCACTCCTCCATACTATGTATCCGACTTCCACTGGTCTCCTTGGCGAATCTCCCACCTCTCAGATGTCTTCGAGAGTTCCTATCTCTGCCTTGGAAGTCCTGCCTATCCTCTCCTGCCTAGCTATTGGCCATTCAGCTCTTTATTAAATCAAACAGAAGGTGATGTAAAACCGTGACACATCTTCACACAATGTGATCATATATCCAGCCAACAACAGTCATCATCAATCAAGCCCAAATGNGTGTAATTAAAGTGGCAGATTCTTCAGTGACCCTCCAACCTGATTACCCACTGCTCTGCTCTTTCCACACCCAGGTCTCTGCCCCCAGTTTACCTGCCACCTTTTCCTAATTCCAAGCAAGTACTACAGCTCATAGTGGAGCCTGATGTTCTCAGGAGTGTACTCCAGTTGTCATCCTGGGGCTACAGGATTTAGTTCAAGAGCACCATGTCCTGTTTGATTTTCTGGATTCCCTTTTGTTAACCACCCTGTTTTGACTCTGTTACATGAGACCTGTGCTATCTTTTCTGACAGGAACTACATTATATAATTGACTGATAAACCTTTAGGCCATAACTTAACGTGTCTCCAATGCCAACAATATGACAATGTAGAAGCAGTACTATAAAACTAGTAACATACAGTATCACCATTAGCTGTATGAAAGATAAGCAGCCCAAATAAAAAAACTAATGGAATAGCTTCCAAATGGTCCAGAGTTCAGTAAAATATTCTTTTGACCTATTTTTCACCTTTCCTCCCTGTCTGCTCCCTTACCTTACCCAGAAGAGTGGAAGATTGAATGAGAGAAGTAGGGTTAATCTTAAGAGACCTTCAGTACTCCAAAATGAGAAACTGGCTTGTGGTACATGGATGGTTTCATAGAAGCTGAATGATTACCCTATTTTTGAAGGAATCATCTGAAACCTGTGTGAAGAATAACTCTTGGAATTTGATCCTTAGCATGTATGCTGCATTTCAAAGAGTTGGAAGAAACAGAGAAATTGAGGTGGATTTTGTTTGTTTGTCTTACATTGGAGTGTTTGGTTTAGCAACCAAATGGAGATATTTAGGTGGATTGGTAAATAAGAGTCTGAAATTGAAGGCAGAACTTTGAGGTGGATTTACTATCGTGTCGATAGAACTTAAAGGAATCCACGTAACTCTAGAAAGTGAATGAATACTAGGGGCTTACAGACTTTTTGTAAAGGCCAGATAGTAAATTTCAATTTTGTAGTCATTGGGTCTTTCAAATAACGTGCTGTAAAATATGCTTGAGTCAGATGAGTTTAGTGCATCTGTCTGGGTTGTGCTGTGTCTGACTTGGATCTACAGATGGATCAAGAGAGTCCTACCATGTACTGATACCCTGGGAAAAGATAAATATTTGAAGTATAACTACTGTTGAATGTTGCTTTCACACCATTGTAAAATCATTAAGTGGAATTATTGCTAGTTGTTGGTGAACTTGAATTTTGCCGGTACTGCTAAAGCAACCATAGGCAGGAAGGGTGTACCCAGAAATAAATAGNAATTTGCCAATACCTATTGTACATGAAGAAGTGAGCCTTGGGATTTGCCATGAAACTTAAGGTGTGAGGAAGAGATTTAGCACAGAAAATTGAAGAGTTTTTGGCAGAACAAGTACCTAGCAAGAGTGTCTTCTGGAGGCTCAGTGAGGAAAGCATTCTAAAAACTCTGGGTGAGTCAGCCCATGTCATTGGCTGGAAAATGTGGAAATGTGGAGACCTGAAGGACATGGGCCACAGTTGAGAGTAGGAGTAGCCTTGGGCTCGTTAAAACATGTTTCTCTCCCCTACCCCCACCCCCCCATGTGTATCTGTGTGTGCGCTGAAAAATAAGTACTTCAGTCCCTGTCAAGATTCTCTTAAGATATGAAGAAAAAACATGTTTTTATGATGTCCAGCAATTCTTAACTGTGTGTAAACTGATAACTTCGGCATATTGGCCCTGTTTAATGTTACTACGTTTTAGTGAAAAGTCTGTTTGGATTTAGACATAGACATAAGGAGGGTGTGGAGATTAAAATTTTTTCCGTGTATTTATTTGTGTGTGTGGATGTGTAATCATCTGCATGCCATGTAGTGATTAAAACACAACTTGTTGGGGGGTGATTGTCTCTTTCCATCGTGTTTGCTTGGGGGATCAAAGTCAGTCCACCAGTCCTTTGTCTGCTGGGCAGCTCAGTGGCCCCAGGTTTTTATTTAAAGGGAGATGTTGTCTAAGCCTGTATTCCCAGCACCTAGGTGGTTGAGGCAGGAGAAGTGTCCTAGTCTAGTTATGCTTCTGTAGGCTGTGACAGAACATGACCAAAAGCAGCTTGGGGAGGAAAGGGCTTACAGGTCAGGTTCTCAGTTCATCATGCTGGCAAGTCAGTCAGGAATTGAAGGCAGAAGCCTAGACCCTGGGACTGAAATAGACCCTGGAGGAATGCTGTATACTGACTTCCTCTTCCTGGCTTCCTTGGTTTGTTTTCCTCTTTCATTGTTTCTTTCTTTCTTTCTTTCTTTCTTTCTTTTTTTTATTGAAAATAGATTTTCATACAGTATATTTTGATTATGGTTTTATCTCCCCCAGATCCTCCCAGATTCTCCCCTCCATCCAAATCTAAACCCTTTCTTTGTCTCATTAGCAAACAAGCAAGCATCTAAAAATTCTGTTTGCTTTCTTACTATACACCATAGTACCACCTGCCCAGGGATGGTGGTGGTACACTATGATTGACGTTCCCAAATAACTCTAGCTTGTGTCATGTTGACAGAAAACGAGGACAAGGACTACGAGTTAAGAGCCAGCTAGGCTATGAAGTGAGATCCTATCTCAAAATAAAATCAAATAAAGTAACAACCCTTTCATAATTATTAGTTTATCTTTTAGCATTATTCTTTTCAAATAATTTGATTATCTTTCCTAGGACTTTGGAAGATTTGGTTATAAAAAGCTTCTAGTATTTTTGTCTTTTTTGAAGTTTGTTATAACCAAGCTTGATGATTTTTTTCAGAGGTATGAAACAAGGAAGGTTTGAATGCTGTAGGGTCTTCTACAGACATTATACACATTGCTGTTTATTCCTAAAGCAAATTTCAAGATGATATCTGAAGAATGACACCCAAAGTTGTCCTCTGGCACCCTTGTGAACAAACATTGCACACCTACACATAAGTGTACCTTCATATGAATGAATACACGNGCACAATAAAAGATTAGGAGTAGTGAAAAATGTCTTGGTGTTCATTCATATGTCTGGTTTTTGTAGCTAGAGAGCAAATAGAATTTGGGAACTTAAATGGGCTGATTTAAGTCTCAGGGAGAGAATAAGATTCAGAAGAGCTATTTAAGCTAAGAGAGTAGGAATGCTTAAGTTTAAATTGGTGGAGCAGAAGTAGGAGCAGAGCCTGTACCAGAAAATGTCCTGTCATTAGGGGAATGAAAAAACAAAAGCACACTCTTTGTCTTGTTAATGTAAGCACATGTGCTGCTTTTAGCTAGTTAGCATTGGTTTTGTGCATGTGCTTTTGTGGAGGCTAGAGGACTGATTTAGGGGATATGCTCTTTCCTTCTAACATGTGGAGCCTGTGGCCCGAACTATGTTTTTAAAAGCCTTGGTTGCACTTGCCTTTACTAGCTGATGAAACTTCTTTTTTTAAAATTACATTTATTTATTGGGTATGTGTATTAAGGTGTAAATGTCAAGGTATTATTTATTGGATATGTGTATTGAGGTGTAAATGTCAGGATAATGTGCATGTGAGTCTAAGGATCTGACTCAGACGGTCTTGCTTGTTTGTTCTCAAGCATTAAGCATATGTAGATTTGCCTGCCATCCTAGGACTTGATGCAGTCCAGCCTAACTTTCATTCAGTATACAACCATATAGATTGCTAATATTTTATCTATTAGTAATTTAACCACTGTGATATACTCATGTACAGGTGTCTTGGTGGTCATATGTAGGTACATACAAAATATCCTCAATGTTAGCAGAATCAAGCAGTTTTATTATTATTACCAATGACATTGCTATTTTTGTCCTCTGTAATCATATTGTCATTATGCAAATACTTGAACATTTTTCAAGGAAAGGAGTTGAGTTACTGGTGTTAATTAAAAGCAGCAATATTTGTTTCTAGTATGGAGTGAAATCAAGTGGACCACATTTGCTTCTCATTTTGCTCATAAAATCTGAACATCTCTGCCTGGATAATGTGCATTTTAATGTTTGGTCGCTACATACTGTAGAACAATTACAGTACATGTATATATAATATACGAATGGCAATTTTTAAATTTTTAACTTCTAAGGCTCTTGAGCTACTATTTTCAGAGGTACATATTGTTGCTGCTCTGTATTTTTATGATAAAATGAAAGCAAAACACAAAAGTAGTGATAATACAGTGTCTGACATTTATAGCCAAGTATAGACCTGGACCATCATTGTGAAAACAGACTCCCAGTACTAAGAATAAAATACAGTTATAGATTTTAGTCTGCTTTTGAGTATATTTCGGGGACATGAAAAGGTGGTAGTATATTTGAAAAGGTGGTAGTATATTTTGTAGTTACAGCAGACATATGGTTCTGAAACCTGGCTATCAGAATGAGCTAAGCAGTTCAACATAGGCTCAAAAGGCCTCAGATTATTAAGAGTCATGAATTGTAACTATCCCTACCCCATTGTGTTTTGGAAATTAGACAAAGCTATATAAATGAGAGATGTCTTTTACTCAGTTTCTTATAGGAGCTTTAATATGTAATAACTGTCCAGAGATTAAATGATTGTTCCCTGAGAACAGTGTTCATGTTAGGCATGTGCTTGCTCCTGCACGTGGAGGTGAGACAGGTGAGACAGGTGTGACAGGTGTGACTAATAATATAGAACAATAAAAACGTATAATGAGTATATTATGGAGTAAATTAATTATGTGCTCAGTAATGCCTGTCATTTGGCATAGAAGAAAGCAGTAGTTATCAAAACAAGCAGTTGGTAACTGTAGAGTGGGTGTTGATCCCACTGACTAAACAAACCGATTCGTTTAGCTGGTTTCAACATTGTCTACTACTCCTGCCAGTAGAGCTGGCATTCTGCAGATTTCTTACTTTGAATTTTCTTATTCTTTGTTCTGTAGTTTTCTTTTGCCTAAATTATAGCTGCTTCAATTTTGAATTCTTATCTTCTTAGTGCTATAGCTCTATATACACTAGCTTATGATACACTAGTTTATGATACACTAGCTTAAAAAATGATAGTATGGGGCTAGCCAGGTAGCTCAACAGGTTTTTCAAGGTGCTTGCTCTCAACTCTGACCATTTGAATTTTGTCCTTTGGAGCCACAGGGGGAAGACATTTGATTCTTGCAAAGTTGTCCTTTGACTTCCACACTTGAGCCATGGCATGTGTACACTTGCACTCAGACACACACCTGCACATNTGCACAAATAAATGCAATACTTTTTTTAAAAAATTCTACAACATTCATCTTTTTCCTCTTAGCACAAGACCTAGTGGTTAACATTCTACCTTCTGGCATTAAGCTATAATCAAGGTCTGGGTTGCCAGTTATATATGGCTTTCCTCTGCATAGGTGCTCTTGAGTTTCAACTTAAATTTAGCAGGTTCATTGTACTATGAGGATGAGTGTCATTGTTGATTTGGGTTTTACTTTATTTTAATATTTGATGGCCCCTTGCATTCACAGATTCAGATACTTATTTTATGGAGGTTCCATTTTTAAAAATTATATTCTTTATATGTATGTCCTGCTTGTGCACACACTGTATAGCCTCTAGTTGCTATACAGATTGGTTTAATCTTTCATTATCTGGCATTCTAAAAAACTGTTTTCTGTTTGCCCTTTTGAGACAATGCTCTAGGTGACCTGGAACTCACTAGGTCGGTCAGACTGGCCTTGAACTTCTGAGTGTTGGGATTAAACATATTTGCCCATTTGACTGTATATATGCTTTGTGATTTCTTGATCATATGTTTCTTAGCAGTGACATTGCTGTGAGTGGTGTTCATTTATTCATTCATTCCATCTCCCCTCTCCATCAATTAATTCTTTGATAGCTTCATACATGTATTCAATGTTTCTTGACTGTATCTACCTTCAATCGGCACTTCCCCATTACCTGTGGATCTGTCCTCCATGAGTCTCCTTCTCACTTCATATGTGCGCGCGCGCGCGCACACACACACACACACACACACACACACACACACACACACACACACACACTTGTGTGTGTGACTCTTAGAGTCCAGTTAGTGCTACCTGCTGGAGTGTTGATTGTTCTTGTTGGCTTGATCTTTTGCAGGTTTCCCTGCCTGCAGTGAGTTCAGGAGTGCAGCCACCTGTTCTGTTCACAGCACTCCTCCTTATCATCTTGCTCTTGCATTCTTGCCTTCCCATTTTCTGTGACATTCCCTGAGCTGGAGGTGGTTGGTATAGATGTCCCATTTGGGACTGAGCACTCAACAATCACTTGTTCTCAGCACTTTAGACCAGGTTTGTGTTTCTGCATTGGGTAATGCTCATTTTAAAGAGAAGCTTCTTGGACAAGGTGAGAACAGGACTAACTCTGTAGATGGAAACAGGAATACTTGAAGGGTACTTTACAACATCCATTTCACTGAATGGCTTTAGTAGATTTATCTGCTTAGAGCTGTGACCTCCAAGCTGGGAGATTTTGACTTGGTTTATAGTACCAAGTGTGAGTTCATCCTGTGGAAGCAGGTGCCAGTCGAATCTAGAAGAGGTTGCTTTCCCATGACCTCCTCAGTGCCTGACAAGCAATGACAATTTTTATTTTTATGCTGTCTTTTGACCCCAGAATAGGAACATACCCTACCACTGATCTACGTTTTCCAGCCCTCTTTGATTATTTCTAGTGTGCTCTTTCTTTGATAGTGTCATTGATTTGTGGAGGAAAAAACCTTTTTTCCTCAAGATTTCTTTGAAAAATGTTTTCTTGACTAGTTTATGTTGTGTACTTCTTTGGCCTCTGCTTTGTTGGTAAGATTATGTGTACTTCCTATTCTCTTGGACATTTAAATACATTTACATATAGTGTAATTTGATTGTCTTTGATTCAAAGTTTGGTTTTTATAATTGTTTATAATCTTGTATACAAATGCAGAAAGAAGTATGATAAATTTATTGGAGGGGTGTTCCAGGTGGAGAGAGTTTTTTCTGAAGTTGATGAATTATTTTCTCAGGCAAAGACTTAGGCTTTCTTCTAGTTCAGGAAGCTCTTCCCTTATTAGACTTAAAAAAAAAAATCTTTGGAGACAGTTCTTCAACTTTAGTTTGAGGTATGTATATCTTGAGTCTATCATTCAGCAGCCATGTGCTTTTTTGTGTATCTTTAAAGTTTTAAAATAAATCTTTATTT
>LZPO01075871.1:405242-417682 GCA_001675575.1 Neotoma lepida
ACACACACACACACACACACACACACACACACATATATATATATCCTCTTTGGGACCTGAACCCCCTGCTGAGGCAGGTCTCCCACAGTAAACGCTACGATCTAATTGTGAAACAGTGATGGAAAGATTTTTTTGTGTGTGTTTTTATATATCGGCATCTTGTTTGTAATTTCAGAGTAAGGCATGTTTATAATTTCATAATTTAGAAAAGCCTCATATGGGGCTGCACTCCTTTAATCACTGTACTAGGGAGGCAAACACAGGTAGATCTGTATAAAAAAGGTAGAATGCTAAACTTTTAATCTCTTGACCCAGGAACTTTCTGAGATACATGCTTTGTTTACTATATTTGTGTTACAGAAATCAGACATGTTTATATTTAGAACCCAAAATGAGATTATTTATTGTTTTAGCCCACTTCTCTTCTTGTTCAGTAGTATTTCAGGGATCTGCTTCTATGTCAGTTTGATTCTACATCTTTATGGTTGCCTGTACCATTCTGCTTCAGTGTACTATTACTGTAAGCCTTCTGCTGTCTCTCAGCCGTTTCACACTCTGTGATTTATATCTGCCCCTTTACTTAAATTCCTATATGTGCAAATCATGAGTCAATGGTTCTGGCTGGGCTCATGATCATAAATTTTTTTTTTATTTTTAAAGTTTTAAGTAATAATTGAGAAAGAACTTTAGCTATATTGAGTTTTATTTCTCCTGCTTATTTTTTCCACTGTTATATAAGGTACTTTAGTAATAAAATCAGTATTCCTTTTAATTATTTGACATTATCAAATACTGTTCTGTGTTTTTTGGCATTGAGTAGAATAATGCTTAGAGTGTGTTTCATTCAAGAAATGAAAGAAGTGGGAAGATTCTTAACACGTAGAGAGATGGTGGAGTTTTTACTACAATCTGATACTCAGAATTGTATGGATGTAATTTTTCTTTTGGTATTAACTACTCCTGGATTATTTCTTTCTGTACTTAATACTAGGATTTCTTTAAATTTAGAGAAACCTCAATTGGGTTTTCTTACTGCACTAGGGATATTTTGGATCTGTCCATTCTTTGCTGGACAGACTGCCCTGTATTGTAAATCATTGTTATACCTGCTGGTTAGCTAGTCACACACCTCCCACCATGGCATTCAGACAAGTCTGGGGAGCTGTGCTGCAGATAGAGGCTCTTCTGTAAATAACTTCTGTCTGGTGGTGGTAGGAAGCATTTACAGCTCCATCTTCCCCAGTTCCTATACTCTGCTGTCTTTTTTAACTTAACAGGCATTTGAAGTATCATTTTAAGTTTTCATCTGAACATTTTGATCTTTGCATGTTTTACTTTTAGCCATATAGAACTAAAGGGGATTTTTAATTAAAGTGGTAGGTCTAGGCATGGTGTTACTCCTAATGCACTTCTCTTTGAGGGTTTCTGTTATAGTTGTATTTTTTTTATGAAGAAACTAAACTTAAGATTCAAGTAGTTTTATGTTTGTACAAGATTGTAATTTACTGATGTGTCTGTGCATGATTTTGTACAGCACTGTCATAAGCCAATCTGTTTCTGTTAATTGGTGCATTGTGTAACATACTGAATCTATCTATATATATTAGATAACTGGAGAGTTTCTTTTGATATAATTGAGGACTTTGGTGACAAACCAGTGTCTTGAGTATGCTGTGGTAGTTGTAGAGTGACAACTTTAAAATTGACTTTCAGCTTAAGAGTCTTTTCTTTTGTACTTTTTTGATATTAAGAGTTAGAGCCTGTGGATTAGGAAAAAGTATACTCAACAGTGGACTTCCTTTATATCGCTGTCAAAGATATGTCACATCCTTTTAATCTTAGGTTTTTTTTTTTTTTTGATGTTTCTTTGGAGTATTATTTTTTTTTTTAAACTAATGACCTTTGTCCACATGATTGTTAAAAACTTCCTCCTTTTGTATTACCTTGTAGAAGCACAGTATCAGAATTTAAATTGTTGGCAGAGTTTGAATTATTTACTATACTTACTTTGTAAGTTTAAGTGCTTATGATGTAACTGCTGGCGATAAGCTCGTTTTTCTGATTATGCTTACATATGTTGGAGTTCTCTTTTCAGAATACTATGTAAAATATGATTATTTTACAGTCAGTGTTACTCAAAACATTTCACTGATTTACATATGTGATGCACAATACAGAAGGTGTTAAACCATCTTATATCATTGAAATCCCTAGACTAAAACACTTTAGAGCCCACACTAGCTAGCAGCTTTAGTATTCAAAAAACTGAAATTAACGAAGCCAATGTTCTTTTGTAGTTGAACCACTGGATAGTTCTGTTAATTATTTGAATCTATGATCCATATTTTAAAAGAAAAAACGTTTGCCTTTTTATTTTTGGAAACATAGTTTTTGAGTAAAATGTTACAACTATTTTTAGAAAGTTTTTTGGAGTACAGTTTAATATCAAAGAATCCATTAAACAAGTTGACCTATTGATTCTAAGTATAGATTAATATTTATAGTTGTTAAAACTCTTGCCGTATTGATATTTATATGCCATTGTTAAAACTGCAGATACTAACTGGGCTTGCAGTTTTATGAAAAGGAACATAATTACAGTTATGTTGCTCAATTAGCTGATGTTCATGACACAGGATTCTAACAGCATCTGTTTTTCTTCCCCCTTCTGTCATTCCAACATCTCTTTTGTGAACTGTGAACTACAGTGGAAGACAAGCATTCCAGCGATGCCAGTAGTTTGCTCCCACAGAATATTTTGTCTCAAACAAGCAGACACAATGACAAAGACTACAGACTGCCAAGAGCAGAGACTCACAGTAGCTCTACGCCAGTACAACACCCCATCAAACCAGTGGTTCATCCAACCGCTACCCCAAGCACTGTTCCTTCTAGTCCATTTACGCTTCAATCTGATCACCAGCCAAAGAAATCATTTGATGCTAATGGAGCATCTACTTTATCAAAACTGCCTACACCCACAGCTTCTGTCCCTGCACAGAAAACAGAGAGAAAAGGTATGCCGTTATTACTAGATGCTGCACGTTGAACTATAGTTTGTAAAAAATATTCTTACCTTTGGCTCAAATAAGACTTAATTATAAATTCTTTTTCAGTCATTTTTAGAGTGTTATTAGGTAGATTTAGGTCTAAAATTAGTTGTTTGGTTTTTCTTTAAATTTATAATTCTCAGGACTCAATGTTTTGTTTGTCTTTGACACTGAAACCAAGTATTTAGTTGGTAGCACTTGGCAGTCAGTGGTTTTACTAACATGTCAAATTCAGATGGCACAGTGCATTACTGTTTTGATAAAATATTTTTTAGGTTTTGTGGCTATTATCTAGATAGCTTGGGAGATGATCTCCATTTTCTCTTAAAGACATTTTAAAGCATGATTTTCCACTTCAGGCCATTACTGGCCTCAGCTGGTATATTAGACCTCAGATCTGAGAACTGGAAGGAGACATTGCAACCCAAATTGCCTTCATACAACTTANTGTAATATCCTTAGCATGCTCAGAAAGTTAAAGTTTTGGCAAGAGCTTCTTAGGGGTGGTAGACACTGTAAGCAGCATAAAAAGTGCCCTTGCGTGAGGCATTCATAATAAGCTTTCAGCGCAAGATATAGTTTTCAATCTCAGGGAAGAAGGGAGTCTGTAAACATCCCACTTACATCTCTACTAGAATTTGCTGATTCATATCAGCTTGATGTGTCAGGTCTGTGGTACTGTGCTGTATTAAATGATGTATGAGCAGCATCTTTGGTTTTCTGTCCTTCAGTGATGCTCTGTCCCTGGGCCCTGACAAACAATAAAACATTTGTGGTTTGTTGTACAAGGTGCGAGGAGACACCTGAAGCAGTGGTAATAAATGTATTAGAGTTGGAGAAACACCTGCATTGGCCATTGTTTTAAAATGTACTTGGAATAAAAGAAGATTGTATGTGTTGTGATCTAACTAAAGGATCTCACAATAGCTGTATTTAATGGAGAGACAGCNGTTTGTGTTTGCTTGAGGGACAGAAGTGTGGGGGAACCGTGAACCTCAGCAGTTTTGCAGGAAATAACTGTTGGTGTTAGTGTGAAATGGTGTCCTAATGTTTTATCTGTACGTGTTGAGGTGACTGTGAACATTTCTTGGTTAGCTTGTCTTATCATACAAACAAATAATAGACAAACGTTAAGTATACCAGAAATAGAGAAGTGTTTTTTATCAAGTAGCCCCCAGTGACCTTTCTTAACTGCTCTAATGTCCATTCCAATTGTAAAGTCGTTTGTAGAGTCCTGAANTCACAAAATAAGCAGTAGATGTGAGTCCTTGTACTTTGGTCAAGGAAGCCCATGTTAGAAGAGTTCAGTGAATTTAAATTATCAGACTTATCATTTAGTAATTTAAAGGTATGGCCTTGTTTTAACACAAAGCAGCTCTTAGCACATCTACATCAAACAGCTAACAATCTGCTTAAGCAGCGGAGCAGGTAGTCATTTATTAATATACAGGGAAGTCAGTTACTTAGTCTAAAATTCCTTATTCTGTTTTAGATGTCCCTAGATTAAGTAAAATATGACTGAGCCCCCTAGACTTTATGTCTAGGCAGTAATGGCTTTTTGTTACTGACATAAAATGGACTTTAACTGGCTAAAGTGGACCAACCTCAGCATTCTCTTCCTTAAGTTTAAGGACACTATCTTCATAAAAAAAAAAATGAGAGATTGATTTAGAAAGAGAGACAAATAATTGTTGAATATATACTAGTCAATGTGGTAAAGTATGTTTTTTTTGTAATCAGTTTAAATTTGGCCAACTTAAAAAAATGGTTTGCAGAGTTCAAAGTATGCTTAATTCCTACATTTTTGTTGGCATTTCGAAAAGTGTAACAGAAAAAACCTTGTAAAAAGAATAATAGAAAGTAATTGCTCATAATGTGAGCATGGAATATACCAAAAATGATTGTTTACCTCTTTACAAATTAGTAAACTTCACTGTTAGACATTTTATACAACTCTGTGACAGGTGAAAAAAAACCAAGATTGGGAGATAAATATCAAATTAGAATAATGTGTTTGTTAGGATAGAAGTTGTGAATGTGCAAGTTTGTTCTTTTAGTGTGGCAGTTGAAGAAATTCTTTTTTAACTTCCCCCATTTGGTGGAGGAGTAGGGGTGGGGTGCTAGGGATTGAATCGAGGACCTCACACGTACGTAATAAGCACTCTCCCTACCACTGAGCTATAGACAGCCATGCTTAACTTGCTTTGCTTTGTGCAGTAACGTGTACATTTTCTTAGTTGAATGGAAGTAACATTTGTAAACTATTTGTGTATGTTTAAACACATATGGAAAAAGACNTGTTTGTGCGTGCACATGTGAATGTTTGTGTTGATAGAAGCTGCTGTTACCTTACCATTTTGTTTCTCTGCTATATGTTGGTCATGAAACAAACACTTGGGCAAAATAGAATATGATTCTTTATTGGATATAGCAGTACTATAATCTCCCTGTGTATGCGCGCCCTGTTGTCAGAACATCACAGGGAATTAATTAGTATTGTTACTACCTGAGTCTTAAAATCTTATCATATGCCAGAAAGGAGTTACTTGTCAGACTAGAAAAGTGCAGATCATAAATACATTCTGACCCGTTTTCTTCTCTGAAGGGTTGTTTGGAAGAGTTATCAGTAGAACAGATGCTTTTCAAGTTTAGATGTAGGTAAGTTCCTCCCTCTTCTGACAAAAGTTTGAAATACAAGTCAACAATTTACAAGTAAAAGCATAAAAGAAGGGGAGTTACTACCTCTCTTATGGAAATATAGTTTAAAAGTTGAGCATGCCCTGCTTTGTATTACAGTGTTTACTATATAATCTAAGCAATTATGATTAGCAGTCTATTAAGTGTTAACACTCAGACGCAAACTTCTGTTTTGCACCCTTTTTGTTTGTTTGTTTTCAAGACAGGGTTTCTTTGTGTAGGCTTGACTGCCCTGGAACTCACTTTGTAAACCAGGCTGGCCTTGAACTCATATTTGCTTGCCTGTGTCTCCTGAGTGAGCTAACACCGCCTGGCTTTGTTTTGCACTTTTCTTCTTTTCCTGTTTTTCTTTTTTGAGCTACTCTGGAATTTGCTTTATCAATCAGCCTGCCTTGAAACTCAGAGATCCACCTGTCTCTGCTTCCTGGGATTAAGGGCGTTCTCCACTGGTACTACACTCCAATCTCCACTTTCTTTATGGTGATAAGTACTAGTGTCATTTTTTGCTAAGTTTCATTTATTTGGTGTAAGGGACAACACTGGAATTTTTAAGTTCTAACATTTCAAAGCTCTTGATTAGACACAGCAGCATCAAAACAAAACTGAAAACTTTGTACCTTCGTCAACATTTCCCTATCAAGGTGACAATCTCCAAAATGAAAGGAGAGGATAATACCATAGGAATATAAGTGCTGATTTAATAATTCATGCAATAAATAAAATAACATTGGTTCTCTCTGAAGAAAGTAAAAGAAGAATGCTTTTAAGGGACAGTATCTTTAAAAATAAAGTTAAAAATTGTAATTTGTACAAATTTTAATAAATACAAGTTAGTATGAGGTGCAACAGACTTTTAAATTAAACCACAGTGACAACAGATTTTCAAAAAAAAAAAAATTTATTTCAATAATGTTTCTTTTATTTGTCTATGAACCCAAACCAGCAAAGCTGGAAGTAAGTGATAGGCAGTCTGCTGAACTCAGGGTCTGAAAAAATATTTTAAGGACTTCTGAGCTAATCAATTTGTTAGCATGTCCATGAGATGTTCTTAAAGTAACTTTGAAATCCATGCATTAGAAAGGTATTATTCCTAATTCTTTGACCATGGAAGTGATGTTGTGAAAAGACTGATAATCAGCAAGCTTATGGTAATTTTCGGTTTCTCTAGGGCCATGAAAGTTGCTTCTTTAGTTCCTAGAATTAAATACAGATGTGTAAGATGATGTTAGTTAACAGTGCAGTTCTCCTGCAGTGGTTCTTGACTCTCACACATGCACTCTGGGCTTCCTATGTGCAGTCTTACCAGTCATAGTATGTGTATGATTTTAAGTGGGTATAGAGAGAAAGTGATGCTTTAGCAAATGTTTATAGTCTGTTGAGTGATTGATTGATTGATGATTGATTGATTGATTGGTATTTGAGACAGGGTTTTTCTGTGTAGCCCAGGCTGTCCTGGAACTCACTCTGTAGACCAGGGTGGCCTTGAATCCACCTGCCTTTGCCTCTCAAGTGCTGAGATTAAAGGTGTGTGCTACCATTAACCTGCTTACTTATCAGTTTTGAACTAAAAGAATAGTGCTTAGTTAGGTGGTTGAATGTGTATGTGTATACACATACATACACACTCACACAAATATACACGTGTGTGTGTGTGTGTGTGTGTGTGTGTGTGTGTGTGTGTCTCACAGTTTCTGTCAAGACATAGATCTAAGAGCAGTTGTTGGTCATTGTAGGAGGCCTAACCATTTCTCTGTGGGAGGCCCGTTCCCACTTTTTCCCCAGGGTACTTTTGGGAAGGGAGGAGGGAGAAATATTTAGATAGAAAGATAGAGGGGAGAGAAACAGAAACACAAGATAGCTTCAGGAGGGCCTGGATCAATATCCACCAACTCCTGTATCTTCTAAAGGGCCTTTTATAGGAATGCCAAGGGGTGGAGCAAAAGACCTCCCCCTAGCATAACCAAGTGCAGACCCTTCCAATCACATCCTAACCACTCACCTCCTAACCACACACGTGGTCAAGCAATCCTCTAATGCAGCCCTGCTGGTAAAGCAAGCTCAGATCTCACTAGGAAACCTCTGTGGGCCTCCAGAGGTCACGAAGGAAGTTTATCTTCATCTTTTCTAGATATCATGAATTAACTTTAGTGTGGCTGAGTTTAGTCTCCTTCAGAATTGTTAGGTAAATGCTTCTGTTACTCTATAAGCAGCATATTGTTAACCTTAATTTTTGCCAGTGTGATGAGTCTGTTTTTTTGAGTTGGCTATTTTCTTCCTATTTAATGAAATCTAGTGATTTTTAGAAATTCTTTAAAACATGTTCTGGTTTGCTATTACTATTAGACAGGGTCTCAGTAGTGTTGCCAGTACTGGATGGAACTTGGACTGTTTCTGCTTCATGTTCCCACCGACTCAGAATTTTAAAGACACACCCAGTCACACAAGTTAAATTGGGTTGTTGTTATTANTCTGGCAGGAGATGTCTTGNTGGCTGTGTTCTCATTCTTCAGGAATTGATAAAGCCTTAATATTTCCAATTTGTTAAGTGCTATAAAGATCATGCTATTGGTGCTTTTTGTTCAGGTGCATTGAATATACATATATATATATATATATATGGCAGCTTTCCATATACATTCATACATCTTTTATTTTCAAATACTAGGAAATGGGGCTCTCCTTTATGTTTACTATTTAAAGGGCCTGTTCAGAAATATTTTACAACTTAATTATGGTGAAACTTGTCCCTAGTCTTGTCATTATGTTTTTAGCTGATTTTGGTCATGACTGGCATGGGCCTACCTGATTCCTATCTATTAAGGCCACTGTCTGTTGGTTATTGCTGTGCACACAGGTGTTTTTGACCTAATTTGATATGGTACCTAAGTCCTGTAGCCTTGCTATATTCCATCAAATTCTTTGTATATGTGTTTGGTGTATAGCCATACAGCAGTGTGATTTTCAAATCACACTTGGAAATAATTGATCAACTTTTTAAATTTAAGCAACTAGAATCTATCATGTTCCAGTTTCTCACTCATAAATAGGGATGTAAAATTATCTACCTCAATATATTATAGTCAGACGTCTGTTTCCTGAGGATCAAATGTAGTTTGTGTTCAGTGTGTAGCACATGGAAGATGTTTTGTGATGCTGTTTATTTAGTTTCTGATGTTGAGACACTTTTTAAAAAGTGTCTTATCTCCCTTTAAAAAAGCCTTATCTCCCTTTTATTTAGAATCTGCTCCAGGAGACAAATCAGTATCACATTCTTGCACAACTCCTTCCACATCTTCAGCCTCTGGCCTGAACCCCACATCTGCACCTCCAACATCTGCTTCAACAGTACCTGTTTCTCCTGTTCCACAGTCACNNATACCTCCCTTACTTCAGGACCCAAATCTTCTTAGACAGTTGCTTCCTGCTTTGCAAGCCACGCTACAGCTTAATAATTCTAATGTGGACATATCCAAAATAAATGAAGGTAAGTAGTCATAATAACAATTTTGAACATTATTATCTGCATTATACAAAGTTATTTATAAAATTCTCAATTCAGCAATGATTATTGGTTTTTCTCTTTTCAAATTCATGTGGGGTTTGCAGCTTTGGGATTGATACCTCTAATTCCCTTGGCTATATAATTGAGTTAGCAGTGTTTGTGTACAGCTTTCAAGTCTGATAATAGGAAGATATTAGAAATTCTGAGAGAAGGGTAGATGCTAGGTGAAAGTGCTAGTGTTTGTGTTTATTAGTGTTTCTGTTTGTTTTGTTTAATCACATTCATTTTAATCTAATTTTTCAGTTTCTAAAGTTATTTGGACCATCTCCTCCTAAAAGTCCGAGCAAAAATGGAACTAGTTTAAATTTGAAACTATTAAAATTCAAATGTTAAATCATAAAAATGCAAATTTAATTAGTCTCTATGTGTGCATTTTCTCATTATAGTAGTGTCAAGTGACTTCTCTTCCCCCAAAGGGTAAAGCAAGCAGTCTCAGACTGGTTGGTTTTTCTTGTTACTCTCAACTTTTTGGTGGTTTTATTTTGTTCTGCAAGATACCTGTAATTCTTTAGTTTTGCAGATAAATGTTTTATATAAACAGTCTGAAGTTATATGAAACATTCTTAGGCATCAAAAGGACATGATATTCCTAAGTGCTAGTTGTTTCGGTTTTTGTTGTTGTTTTGGTTTTTTTGTTTGTTTGTTTGTTTGTTTGTTTTTGTTGTTGTTTTTTCAAGACAGGGTTTCTCTGTGTAGCTTTGGCGCCTTTCCTGGAACTCACTTGGTAGCCCAGGCTGGCCTCGAACTCACAGAGATCCGCCTGCCTCTGCCTCCCGAGTGCTGGGATTAAAGGCGTGTGCCACCACTGCCCGGCTGTTTTGGTATTTATAATGTGAGTATTGGTATACAGGGCTTGGTTGGTCATCTTGCTGAAAAAAAGCAGTCCTGTGAAATAGCGGCCATTTCTTCAATTGATTGCCAATAATGTACTAAGCACTAACTTGATAGGCTCTTACTGTTNTTGACAGCATTACTAGAATTGAGGATATTACTGGCTAATCTTTATTGTGAACCTGTTCTCTTCCTCCGATCATTTCAAGTCTTTATGCCTGTGACAGTACTGTGTGTGCCAGGCTTTCATTTTGAACATTTTATGAAACCAGTTTGTCCTTTTTACTGTGGCTATTTGTTATCTGTAAGTTTCAGGTTGTTACTAACACCAAATAAATCTCTGTATTTTGATTGGATTTTGAATGTTTTTAAGTTCTTACAGCAGCTGTAACACAAGCTTCCCTGCAGTCTATCATCCACAAGTTTCTTACTGCTGGACCATCTGCTTTCAACATCACCTCTCTGATTTCTCAAGCTGCCCAGCTCTCTACACAAGGTACTCTTTCTTTCTCTTAGGTTATTTATAAGATTGTTTTTTCCTTTTGTATTGTTTTGAAATTAAGGGGAAGTTTGTTTTTAGTTGAGAAAATATTACTTATAATAGTGATTTTGCTTGACTTTTAGTATCAGTATTAGTATGTTTATTTCCTTCATTTTATACTTTGGTATTACTGACTGGATCAGTGTATTTGTAATATATCATATATTTTAATTAGAATATAAATTATTGATAATGCTTTTTACTTAAAGCAAAGAGCAAACTGTACTATACTCTCAGTTGTTTNTGAAATATCTCACATACTCGAGGACTTGGAAGTTTGCCTCGGGTTGTTGATGGACAATTTTTGACTAGAGGATTCAGAAATAACTTTTGCCTTTGAGTTGGTTTTTGTCTCTTCTCTTCAAATGTGTGCAGAATGGGAGATGCAGCAACACTGAGCCTGTGTCAGAAAGTCCACCAACACAGCATGTTGAGCAATAGAGACTTAATGGTAGAAGTCCATTTGGCTAACTGCATGAGGCAAGGGACTATGGACAGTTCTGAGCCTAAGTGGAGAATAAATATGAACTAAGGATGGTGAGGAGACTACTGTGTGAGAATAGGTTGACATTTAGCTTTGCAGTATCAGGAAGGAAATATGATTTCCCTGTAGGCCTTGTTCCTTTAGTGAGGATATCAGATTCTGATAAGATTCACCTGTGTGTCTTTGCAATGTGTAGAGTGACATAGCAAACCTCACTACATATACAAAAAATTGTTTTGGGGGTGATTTGAAATTAATTGTTTGATTCTTTCACAGCCCAGCCATCTAATCAGTCTCCAATGTCTCTAACGTCTGATGCTTCATCCCCAAGATCCTATGTGTCTCCAAGAATAAGCACACCTCAAACTAACACAGTCCCTATCAAACCTTTGATTAGTACTCCACCTGTTTCATCACAGCCAAAGGTATGTCACCTTTGTAGGAATTATGGAAATGGCTGGCTTGTAGAAATGGTAACATTTTAGAAAATATGTTTCAGGAAAAGCCCTTTGACAATGAGGTTGTGGTGGAATGAATGACTAGTGGGTGACATTAGATGGGTCAGCATGGATGAACAGACTTGAATCTAAACTTTTGTGTACTGTGATTTACTTCTGATTATTTTGGTGATCTTGACATGGAATTCTGGATAAACAGGATTTATGGGAGAATCTTAGTATTCATCAAATTTCTCTACTCTGTTGTTGGGTTTTGTTGTTGTTTTTGTTGTTGTTTTCTCCTAAAATTTCCTTTTAAAAGTGAACCACCTTCTCATAAAAATTTGACATTTTTTAGTTTTTGCCTGAGAATAACATGCTGTTTGCTTCACTTAGTAAAATTAAATTTTTGTGTAAATTTAGTTTTTGTAGTAGAGTTAATTAAAAATGAAAGGTCCTTCTGAATACAAAGAGCATTTTTCTAAGCATCACTGGCAGTGTTTAGGTACAAAAACCACAGTTGTAAAGTATAACTGGATTTTACTACTGTTACACTAATTTTGGCACCTATGGATTTTACTACTGTTACACTAATTTTGGCACCTATCATATATTTGCATCTTGACCACAATTCATGCCAGTTGTTCTGACTTTTTTTTATATGTTTATGTATGTAGGCTTGTGTATACACATGTGGAATCATTTTTAATTTTTCTCCACCTAATCTGTCTTTCAGTTGAACTTAGATTATGAGTAAGGCTAGCCTCTTTTATTTCTTTTTTTTTTAAAGAACAACTCAGCAAAATAAAATTCCGGTTTATTGTTGGACATTGTTTCA
>LZPO01075871.1:429058-443671 GCA_001675575.1 Neotoma lepida
CNNNTNGNNGNAGTTTTGTTTCACACAGCAAAGGAGAAAACCCTCTTTCTGAGACAATGATAGAGGAAGGAGGTCAGCCAGCTGCTTTCTCTGCTTCTGTGAGCTAGCAGGTTTTCACCCCAACATCTGGCTCCTGAGTTTATTGGCAAGACAAAAATATACTTAAATAAAACATTTGCCTCTACATGGAGGCAGTTGAGGCAGCAGGACATTAAGGTTCCCTAGGGCCTCAGCATCAGCAGCAAGGCTGCAGAGGTGTGGTCAGCAGCTGAGGCAGCAATGGAATCAGGTGTAGCTGCTGTGCCACAGATAAAAATCAACAATTGGTGCTCCAGCGCAAGGCATGACCATATGGACAGAGAAGGGACAAACTCAGAAATCACCACATTTGATATGTCTTTAAGCAGAGAATTAAGTAATATTAAAAAAGTTTTTCCATGTTAAGGATGGGAAATATCACAATGCAGGGTATTAGGAACCTGTATAGTGCTACTTTAGATGGCTTGAAAATAGAAGCAGAAATGAAAAGATAGATGACTTAACTGAGACTGACATAATACCAATTATAAGTATTATCAGTCTGATAATTCTTATTTTATCCTTAATAACCATAGTGGTTTTTTGTGCTAAATATGAAAAGTTGACTGATAAGATAACAAGCCTTAGACTGATTAAATGAAAGTAAGAAAAATACTCAGACACAGAGGAANTTAGACTAGAACCTACTCTGTGATAAAACTGAAGAGGGGTGGCCCAAGGCTATTAGAAAACCAACCTTAGATTGTCCAATTACTATATAAGAACTACCAGGAGATGATAGACACCCCAAGGTTATCAGTAAGTTAAATGGAATCCTATAGAAATACTAGATTTGAGGAGATTTATGGAAGCAGTCATTTCACATGGTATGCATTCACTATATGAAGCAGATGTTTTAAATTCATGGGCAACTCAGAATTATTCCCCAAGACTGGAAAGAATTGGCAACAGCAATATTGGAAGCTGATCCTCAGTTACAATGGCAAAAATGGTGGAAAGAGGAAGCTAGGGCTATAGAACAACAAAATAGGCCTAGAGGCATTAATATTTCCCAAGATCAGTTTCTAGGTGAAAGACAATATGCTGAGTTGCAAAGAGAGCTTGAATTTGATGACTACACCTTGGCCCTATGTCATTTAGCAGCCTTAGAAATTGGAACAAGGTTGAAAAATAACAAGGTTGATAAATAAAGAGGTCTGAGTCATTTACTAAAATTATACAAGGCCCAAAAGAAGCCTTCGCAGATTTTTTCTATAAAATTAACTTCAGCTGTAAATAAAATAGTATCAGATCTAGAAGGTGAATATTAATTTATGACTTTTGAAATGCTAATTCAGAATTTAAAAGGGTGATTAGGCCTTTAAAGGCAAGATCAGTACCAATAGGTGAATGGATTAGAAAAACAACTGATTTGAATCTCACACTTACGTTGCTCTGATAGAAGTAATTTCTAGAAATTTAAAATATCAAGATGTCAGCTGTTTTAATTGTGGTAAATAAGGTCAGTAGAAAAGGGANTGTAGGCAAGGTGTTCCTAGAAATAATGTTTTTTCTAGATATAATCCAGAGCGAAGGCCCCAGCCTTTTGGAATATGTAGAAATTGTGGCAAAGGCCAGCACTGGACTAATGAATGCAGATCACAAGGGACAGGCAAGATAACCCTTCACCATGGGGAAATGCCTTAGGGGCTGTCTTGCAGGCTCCAATATCAAAGTTCGTTATATCATTCCTTCCCTGCCAACATTGGGGAAACTGATCCATTCCAAAGAAAGTAAAAGACTTAAATGTTGTTAAAAAATCATGCAACTCTGGATGTGATCAATGATGAATAGCTTCAGTAGATAAAACAAAAATTCAGGAGAGACCAAAACAAGTATTTTGGCAAACTACTATAAATGATCAGAGACCAAAATGCTAATAATAAATGGCATTGAAATTGTAGGATTATGGGGCTGGAGAGGTGGCTCAGAGGTTAAGAACACTGACTGTTCTTCAGAGGTCCTGAGTTCAATTCCAGCAAGCACATGGTGGCTCACAACTATCTGTAATGAGATCTGGCACCCTCTTCTGTATACATAATAAGTAAATCTTTAAAAAAGAAAGAAATTGCTTCTAGGGATTGGAACTTTATCTCAGGTCAAACAAAATACAAGATGGGTCATGTGTATAGGGCCAGAAAGACAGAAAAATTAAAGCCATATGTGGCTAATATAACAATGAATTTATNGGGACGTGGTTTGTTGCAGCAGTGGAAAATACAGGTTAACATCCCTCCAATCTCAGAACCAAACCATAAAATGCTTCTGAGAGAAATACTAAAAGTATTATCAAGAATAGTCACCAACCATTTAAATTGTACATAAGCAGTCCACAACAGCTGCTGGATTTTGAAAAGCCCTACTTTTAAAATAGTTAAGTGACAAACCTGTGTGGGTGGAACAATGGCCTTTGACATCAGAAAAATTACAGGCACTTCAGCCAATGCAAGAGTAGCTAAATTCTCAACATGTTGAAGAATTGACCAGTCCGTGGAATTCTCTTATATTTGTTATTAAAAGTATATCTGGGGAATGGAGAATAATAACAGATCTGAGAGGTATAAATAAGGCAATTCAGCCAGTGGGTTCTTTACAGCCTGGAATTCCCTTGCTTTATTACCTAGAGGATGGTCTGTTAAAGTGATTGATTTAAAAGACTGCTTTTTAAGTATACCTTTACAAGAACAAGATAGAGAAAAATTTGCTTTCACAATGCCTACTTATAATTCCCAGTTAAAAGGTATCANTGGAAAGTTCTTCCACAAGGAATGTTAATCAGCCCCACCTTTGACAATATTTTGTACAACAGCCATTGGAAATAATTGGTAAACAGTTTTCTCANTCTATAATTTACCATTATATGGATGATATCTTACTAGGTGATTCAGANGCAGATACCTTAGAAAAAAATTTTTGATGAAGGAAAGAGAATTTTGCCTTCTTGGGGATTATAAATTGCTCCTGAAGAACGACAAAGAAGAGATTCTATTAATTACCTAAGATGTAAGATATAGAAAGTTCAACCACAGAAAGTACAAATCAGGAGAAATCAATCGCATACTCTTAATGTTCTTCAGAAATTGCTGTGAGATATTAACCTGCTATGGCCCAAAATTGGATTAACTATTCAAGAGCTATGTAATTTATTTCAAACCATACAAGGTGATAAGGACTTAAATATCCCAAGAAATTACCAGCTGAGACTGAGAGAGAATTGGGTCTGGTAGAAAATTATATTATGCACATGTATATTGGTTGGATCCAGACCTTGATTGTATTTTAGTCATCTACTTATTCTCCTATAGGAATTCTTATGCAGAGAGAAGATAATATCTTAGAATGGATATTTTTTTAACCACACGAACAGAGGAAGAAATAAAAGACCTATTTAGAAAAAGTTTCTGAATTGATTTTGAAAGGAAAGTTGAGACTTCATCAGTCAGCACAAATTGTAGCACCATTTATTAATGGTAAAATTGCCTCATTGTGGTCAGAAAAATGAACACTGGCAAAGAGCTTGCAGTAATATTTTGGNAAAGATTAGCAACAAATATCCCAAAAGCAAGAAAATTCAGTTTATAAAAAGAACTAATTTGATTCTTCTGCATATTGTGAAAAAAGCACCAATTTCTGGAACCCCTGCATTTTATACTGATGCAAATAAATCATGAAAGATAGGTTATAACTCAGGAAAATTAAGTAAAATGGCACAAAGTTCTTAAGATTCAGTTCAAAAATCAGAAGTATATGCTAATCTCATGGTATTATTAGAGTTTCCAGAACCTCTTAGTATAGTTACTCTCAATATGCAGAAAGAGTTGTTTTACATATTGAAAACACAACTTATTCTAGATGATTCAGAATTAACTTTGTTGTTTATTCAGTTACAACAAGTAATCAGAAATAGAACTCATCCCTTGTATATAATACATATCAGATCCCATACAGGTCTTCCAGGCCTGCTAGCACAGGTAATAATGAAATTGATCAGCTATGGGTAGAAAATGTGCTAGAAGCCTCAGAATTTCATAAGAAATACCATGTTATTAGCAAAAGTTTGAAGAAAGATTTTTCTATCAGTTGGCAACAAGCCAAGGAAATTATAAGAAAATGTCCTATTTGTTCTCTGTATAACTCCATTACCTGTAGAAAAACCCAAAAGGTACTCAAATGAAATTTGGCAAACGGATGTGTTTCATTTTGCAGTTTGGAAAATAAAGTCTGTGCATCATACCATAGATATATTCAGGATTTCAATGGGCAAGTGCTTTAAGTTCTGAAAAGGATAATTCTGTAATTATACAATTATTAGAAGTTATGGCCATTATGGGGATATCAGTACAAATTAAGACTGACAATGCTCCACCATCTCTAGTAAAATGAAACAGTTTTTTGTATATTACAACATAAAGCATATTACAGTTATACCACACAATACCTACTGGATATGCAGTTATAGAAAGATCTAATCTCACTTTTAAAGATATGCTTAATAAACTGAAAGGGGTAATATAGACACCCCCCAGAGATAGATTACCCAGTACTTTATTAGCTTTAAATTTTTAAAATACTAATGAAAAAGTAAGAACAGCTGCAGAAAGACCTTGGATAGTAGAAAAAAAAAAAACTGCTGAATTAAATCAGCCTGTATATTTTTTAAGACAGGTGGACCTCAGAATGGAAACCAGGATATGTGTTATGTTGAGGAAGAGGTTTTGCTTTTGTTTCCACAGGAGAAGAAAAGCTATGGATATCATCAAGATTGATAAAGATTAGATTCAAACAGGAGAGATTAAAGAGAAGTGCTAGTTCATCAAACAGCCTGGTCATTCAATCCAAACTAAATTATAAGACTAATATTTGATCAGAAATGAAAAAAATTAATTAAAAGACGGTATTTTTTCTGTTGCAAAAAAAACATTTTTGCCTTAACAAAAATATTACCTGGCAAAAAAGGAACTCCCCAAAGTTAGGGTTGGGGCAGGGTTTTGTTTTTGTCTTTCCAGGAGAATAAAAGCATCCAAATAAGGTATCTAGAGACTACTTGACAAATGAGACATCTTAAGAAGGATGAATCATCAAGAGAAAATGTCCCAAGAAAATGAGTAAATTGTCCTAATGGTACAGCATACCTCCAACATCGTAGAATTTCATAAATCTTCCCAAATGCTTGTTTTTGCTGCTTGGTATAAACATAAAAGGCAAATGGTCTTATTGTGGTCCCAATTCAATTAAAAATTAAAGCTAGCTTTGGAGTTGGAGTGTGGTTCTCTCCTCTAAACCCATGCATGCCTGTTAAAGGAAAATTTAAAGTCCTGATATGGGGCAGAAGAAAAACTTCTATTCTATTGCTACTAATCTCATCATCCTTTGGTTTTCATTTGATTTTTTAAAAATTTTTCTTAAGGTAGAAATATTACCTAAAAAATCTATAAGATTATTATGTATATATAAACTTTCTGTCATGGTATTAGTGGTCATATAGAGTACTAACTAATTCTAGAAGTAAGCTTAATCTAGTTTCCTGTACATGTTTTCAGGTTTGAGTCTGAATCAGGTAACTAGGAATTAAGTTTGTGTGACCTAGATGTATTTAACAGATTGCTGTCCTTTAACCACTTGGAGATGTGCTGCATATGGCATTTAAAAGGTTTATGTTTTCTGCAGTGAACTGAGACCATTCCTAGCAGTGACCTTTGAGGTCTCTAAGAAGATGATGTGACCCTGCAATGAAGAATCCACCTGGATTGTTGTAATGCCACTAAATTGATAAACACCACCCAAAGATCAAGTTTGGACTACAAAATGCCCTGGACAACCTCAAAGCTGCTAGCTGAGAGGGTCCAGCCCCACTGACTACTCAAGCCAGGACTTTTGATGAGCCCTGCACGTTCCCATCACACACAGAATGGACAACAAATGATACAGCTAGCTCTCCTAGGACTTGACCATTATCCCAAATTTCTCTGGGTCACTTAAAGATGCTGTCACTCCTGGACAACAGCAAGTAATTTTAAGAACACAAACCCCACATTCCCAAGAGGTGGGGTGGGTGGTTTTTGGTCATTTGATGGGTTGTGAATATTTGTTATCATTTAGGGGGGTTAGTTGCAAGTTGTTACTGGTCATAGTCAGGGAGGAAACTAAACAAAGGAGGTTAGATTCAGGGATCCCTTCCTGAAAAGAAAAAAAAGGGAGATGTAGGAATGATAGGATAAAAAGGTGGATTATGGATTCTATTCTTAGACAAAAAATCAACTACTCTTCTCAAATATTTTACATTGGTATGGATTTTTGTTTATTGATACAAATTTAAGGCTATTTTGTTACAGCATACTGTAAGATATTGTATCTATGCAAGTCATTTAAAATTGTAAAGTTTTAGTCCTTGAAAGTTACTACTACAAAGTGTTTAAATCAATTAAGATAACAATCAAACTTGTAGTAAGGGTTTTAGATGGAGACAGAAATAATCTTTAGCCTCATGTGTTTTAGAGAGACAGATGGTCTTCAAATACCTGAGAGACCACAGAATATGGCATTTAAGGTGTTTTAATAACATAAGGCTTTTTATGACATTGAGACACATCTGCTCCACGCAACATCGATCTACTTAAAAAAAAATGATGGGCATTGAAGAACCTCCATATGAAGTTTGCTTCAAATGTGGCAAATCTAGCCACTGGGCAAAAAACTGCCCTTGCCTTGACTGCTGAGAGTATGCTGTACAAATTGGACAAGCAGGACACAAAGGGAGCTGACTACCAAACTTTACCAAGGCAAGGTAGGTCAATCCTTCAAAATTCCTGCCTCACAGACAATTCTGTCAGATATTCTAGGCCTGTAGACTGAAGATGGATGCCCTAACATTACAGAGGAAGTTTAGGTGGCTGTCCAAGCATCCAGCAGTGNCTGTCATTTCTATAGTCTTGGAAGTTGCTTGTTCTACATTTCCTGTTTACTCAGGTAATATTATATCCTTCTTGGGTCTCTGATGGGTTTGAAGACTAGATGGTTACAGTTTTTCCATTTCCTTCATTACTAAATTCAAAAAAGAAACTCACAAAAGAGATGTAACATTTATAAAGGTTGAGAGACATAAAAGTTTAAGTTGTTTAAGAAAATATTTTAAGTTCTAAAAAGATATTTTTCAGTTGGTAATATAAGTTATGGCAGAAAGTGATTTAGATACAAAACTCTGGACTCACCAAGATAGGATAGATAATAGAGTACTTTCTCTAAAGTTGTCAAATACAAATGGACTGAACATTGTGAATGTAATTCTTACCTGATAATTGTTCTTATTGTATATAATTTTACTGTGATAGAGTTAAAACCTTTCCGTTTTATTTAGCCAAAAGGGGGAAATGTTGTGGGATATTTGATCACACTATGAACACTGAGACTGTGTTAAATAAATAAAATCAACCTTAGGTCAGGAAGTGGAGCCAACAACTAGTTGACAGAAAGTAGTCATAGAGTGTCAGAGGAGTGCAGAAAACAGAGAGATGCACAGGAAGTAGTAGGGAGGGACTTTGAGTGTGGCAGTCTTTTTTGGTTCNAGGTGGTGGAAAGACATGATGCTCTTTTTTCTGAGACACCGATGAAGGAACTAGTTGCTCCTCAACCTCTCTGAAATAGCANGTTTTCACCCCAGCCTCCACCTCCCAAGTTTTACTGATAAAATTATAAGATATAAATTCAGATAAAAACAACAGAGGGGAAGTTGTTAGGTTGGAGAAAGAGAGCAGCACAGGAAGTAGAATGGTGGGACATTTGTTTGGAGGCATTTTGTTTCAGACAGCATAGGAGAAAACCCTCTATCTGAGACAATGGCAGAGGAAAAAGATCAGCTGGCTGCTTTCTCTGCCTCTCTGAGCTAGCAGGTTTTCATCCCAGCATCTGCCTCCTGATTCTTTATTGGTTAAAAGAAAAAGAGAGACTTAGTTAAAACAACGTTTGCTTCCCTACGTGGAGGCAGCTGAGGCAGTGGCAGCAGGACATGAAGGCTTTCCCAGGCTGCAGCATCAGCAGTGAGTTGGCAGTGGCTGCAGAGGTGCTGTCAACAGCTGAGGCAGCTATAGGATCAGGTCCAGCCATTGTGCCGCTGATAAAAATCAACAATTGTTCATTCATTTTTTTTTCACTTTATCCCAGGTATTGCCCCCTTTTGCTTATGTATTTCACAACTCACCCCCTCCCCCACATACATGGAGACCCCTCCATTTCCTCATAATTACCTCCTTCTGTAGTTTTGGTTGTGAGCCTAGCATTTAATAGCTGAGCCATCTCTCCAGTCCTAATTACGCCCCCCCCTTTCAATTTGTATTTACTAAGCTGTATATGGGTATGCATGTTCCATGGCACACATATGTAGGACACCATTTTGGTGCCAGTTCCCCCCTACCTTTATGTGGGCTCCATGATTTGAACTCAGGTCATCAGGCTTGTGCCACAAGCACCTTTACCCTTTGGGTCATATCTTTCTACCCTCCAGCTAAACAGGCAAATAACCTGCAGTTTACACTCTGACCTCTACCATAACAGAAGAAAAACATGCCTAATTTTAAACATATTTATTTTTATTAATTTTAAAATTTAGCACCAGTTAAATTCAGTAGAATTATTTTTCTTTATCTTATTCTAAACTTTTTTATTGCTCTGATTTATGTGCTTGTATATGGAGATCAGAGGACAAATTGGGGGGGGGTTGTTCTCTCCTACTCTATGGGTCCTAGCAATCCAGCTCAGATTGTCAGGCTTGGTAGCAAGCATCCTTACCTGCTGAGCCATCTTAATGCCTCCTCTCTTGCCTTTTTCTTGTGGACTGTTTCTTATTTGTATACAATATGTTGTGATCACACTCCTTCCCCTATTGCCTTCTCTTATTGCCCCTAACACACCTGTGGACCCCTTTCTTTCCTCCAACTAGTCCAGCTATTTCCTGATCGGTGTGTGTCTCAGTCTTGGGCAAGCTGTTGTGTTCCTAATTTCAATGGACATGCCATATTCAGAAGACAAGATCTTATAGTGCTCCTCTTTGTCCTATGGTGTGTGCTCTTTCTGCTTCCCATNTCTATCATGTTTCCTGAGCCCCCAGATGAGAGGAGATGTCCTATTTAAGGCCCAGCACTCAGCAGTTCCTTTTTCTAAGAACTTATTTAGCTTAGGGGTCTCTGCTTAGGTGTCTCTGCTTTGAACTTTCCCCTGTGTTGTAAGATGATTCTCTGCCTACGTCTGAGAGGTACACCAGTCTGTGGGTATAATCGTAAATATTTAAAAATCAGTTTATGTGTCCAGTCAGCTAAACATTGGTAACAGTATCCCTACAGCTCCCATGACCTCCCTCACTCTAGGCTTTTGACAATTTTACAGTATGAGGAATGTATTCCCTCCCATGGAACAGGTCTCAAATCCGATCAGAAAGTTGTTGGTTCTCCACTAAACAGTGTCCCCACTGTTGCACCAGTGAAGTGAGAGATCAGTNCTCTAACAGGGTCTACTGCTAGGGAAGTCCTTTGATGACTTCTCCATCGGCAGCCTACATAGCACCTTCCAGGGATGAGGTATTGTGGTGGTATTTTATCCGTGTCCCCCAGTAAAATTTATCTGAGGATCAGAGGGAAAAGGTGAGGCACTATTAGTAAAAACAGAAGTCATGCAATGTTAGCACACACCCTTAATCCATCTGGATCTCTGTGAGTTCAAGGTCACACTAGGGAAAAGAGCCAAGCATGATGACACACGCCTTTAATCTCAGCACCAACCATAGAGTTCTGGGTGTCTATGCAGACAGACAGGAAGTGAAATGAGTTAGCAGAAGAGAAAGATACATAAGTCTGTTTAGACAGGAAGTCGCTCTCTCTTTGGAAGCTGTGGTGTTGGGGAGGTGAGGTTAGCTGGTGGCTGTTCCTATCCCTCTGATCTCTGTCAAATTTTCACTCCTATTTCTGGCTCCATATTTTTATTTAATAAGACTGTTTAGAAATTCGTTACAAGGTATGCCAACCATCAGGGAAGAAGTTTCCAGCTCACTTCCACCTTGATTNCTCCACAACCTACAACCGAAGTGTGTGGTGTCTCCAGCAGTAGGATCTTACTCTCTTTTCAGGAGGCTCCAAGAGCATTAACCCTGTATTGTGTTAGAATCTTCTCTGGGCTCACTAGCAACACATAGGCAGTTATTCCTTATCTTGTACTGGAGTTTTCATTTAAAGATGGTTTCTGGGATCAGTGTTACGAACCCATTTTGAACCTCTATTCAAACTATTTTTAAATTATATTTTTTGTTTTTACAGTCCCATGTCTTTCTATACATCCTTAGTTTTGGGTACATTTTCCACAACCTCTGTCTCATGTTTGTCATTGGTGTGCAGAATCTCTACTGATTTTTAAATGTTAATTTTTATTTTCCCACTTTGCTGAATGTGCTTGTTAGTTCTAGGAGTTTTTTTGCTAGAGTGATAGTCTTTTGTATAGAATCATCATTTGCAAATAGAGATACTTTGACTTCCTGTCCTATTTGCACCTCTTGTATTCCCTTCTCCATTTAGAGTGCAGAAAGTGGACATATTTGTCTCATTTTAGTGGAATTGCATTTAATTTTAATACATTTAACGTGGTGTTGGCTGTGTGTTTCACATGCGCGCGCGCGCGTGCGCACACACACACACACACACAGCTTTTATTATATTGTAGTATGTTTTCTCCATCCTCAATCTCTTTGGGTTTTTATTATTGTCCCCTATCCTAATGGCGCTGTGTCTTTGCCTGCTCTGTCCCAGTCATTAGAGACATTTCCCCCAGAGTGCTCAGACCTGTGTAATAATAATAACCTGAGTTATTTACATGTAACTCCCTGTGATGGCTAAAGAAACTTAATATGAGACCAAGAATCCCTTAAAGGCTGTTGACTTTTGCCCTGGAATGCCAGTGAGATCCTAGTGGCCTCAAGAGAGGTTAAGAATAGGATAATTGTGATCCTGCTGTGAGGGATTTAACCTCTTACCTTTTGCTTTTGTAAACTCACTTATTGTTGTGGGACTTGGATAAAGTGGTCTTATTATTATTATGTAATGGAAAAGAGAAACAATGGAGGGGAGTAAAACAATCTTCTTGTCCAGCTATGGATTCCGTAGATAATTGTATTGTACACCTTTGATATCCACCTTTCTAAACCCTTCCCTTAGGCCCCTTTGGCATGTCATGCTATTTGGCTCTAAGGCTGCTGTCCCTCTGCTAGCAGTAAGAATAAATTCATTTAATTTAAATTTGGATTGAGTCTAAGTCTTTAGTCTTTTTCAGTGGAATCAAACGACACAACATTATGAAGGGAGAGATGTTGTTGGATTTTCTCAAAGGCTTTTTCTGGATTTTTTTTGAGATAATTATGTGATTTCTGACTTTGAGTCCATTTCTATGGTTTATTTCATTTATTGATTTGTGTCTGATGATCCAACTCAGCATCATTAGGATAAAACCAACATGAACATTGTGGGTGATCTTTTTTTTGTGTTCTTGAATTTAGTTTCCAAGGACTTTATTGACAATTTTTGCATCTGTGTTTATNAGTGGGATTGCTCATAAGTTTTCTCATTTATTTTATCTAGTTTTGATGTCAGTTTAATGTTGTCCTTTCAGAAAAAGACGAGAAATGCTCCTTCCTTTTCTGAAATACAGAATAATTTAAGAAGCATTCTTTTTTTTTAAGATTTATTTATTTATTATGTATACAATGTTCTCCCTGCATGTATGCCTGTATGCCAGAAGAGGGCACCAGATCTCATTATAGATCATTGTGAGCCACCATGTGGGTGCTGGGAATTGAACTCAGGACCTCTGGAAGAGCAGCCAGTGCTCTTAACTTCTGAGCCATTTCTCCAGCCAAAGAAACCTTTTTTTAGTTCTTTAAAAGTTTGGTAGAATTCTGCAATGAACCCGTCTGTATCTGGGCTGTTTTAGTTGGGAGAATACTCCTGTGTTAGTCTTATTTCCTGCTGTAGGTCTGTTTAAATCATTTTTCTCATTTTGATTTAAGCTGGATATATCATATACATGTGGAAATATATCCGTTTCTCTCAGATTTTCCATTTAGGTAGAATTATTATTTTTAAGGGGTGTTATGATTTTCTGGGTTTCATTGGTATCTATTGTCTTCATTTTATCTCTAATTAATTTGGGTTTTCTGTCTCTTGGTTAATTTGACTAAGGGCTTGCAGTCTTGGTTATCTTTTTTTTTTCCAAAGACCCCACTCTTCATTCTTTGTGTTTTCTTCATTTCTATTTTATTGATTTATGCCCTAAACTCAATTATTTCTGTTTACTGTATGATTTTTTGTTTGTTTCTCATTTTTTGTTGTTGTTCTTGTTTTTTTATAAAAACTTGAGATGCATCTTTAAGTTGTTTGAGATCCCTCTCTCTTTTTTTTATTGTACACACACATTTAGACCTTTAAGCTTCCCACTTAGAATTGCCTCCATTGTATCCTATAGTTTGGGTATGTTGTGTTTTAATTTTCACTCAATTCTAAACCCATTTTATCTCTTTCTTGATTTCTTTCAATAACCCATTCATCATTTAGTAATATATTGTTTAACCTTCATGAGTCAGTATATTTTCTATAGTTTCTCTTGTTTTTGACTTCTAGCTTTTATTCATTTGGGATCACATATGTTTAGAATTGTAAGATTCTCTTGATGAATTGTTCCCTTAATTAGCATGAAGTGGCCACTTTCATATGTTTTGACAAGTTTTAGTTTGAAGTCCATTTTGCCAGATGTTAGAGTATGGCACCTGCTTNTTTTCTGGCTCCATTTTCTTGGAATACATTTATTTATACTTCGACCCTAAGATCCTGTCTATTTTTTAATGGAGAGATGTGTTTCTCGGGAGCAACAACAAGGGGGATTCTGTTTTCTGATCCACAGCTAGATGTGTTATTTATTGCAATATTGGCCCATAGGGATCTTGTTGTTTATTTGGTTGGTTTGTCCAGTCTGGTAGTTTGTGTTTTCAGTTGGGATTTGAGATCATTATTATTCAGAGTTACTGTTTAAAGATAACTACTACTTCCTGTCATTTGCTGATTTTGCAGTCTTTGGCCTTAGTAAGTTTTAGCTTCACTGTTGTCCTGGCAGTGTTTTTTCACTTGTAGATTTTTGAGTGTGTTTTTTCCTCTTCAATTTCATGTATTCCTTTCAGTATCCTTTGTAGAGCTAACTTATTAGTCAGAAATCCCATTAGGAGTTTTTGTCATTAAAGGTTTTACTATTTTCTTTAGTTATAGTAGATAGTTTTGCAGTGTATAATAGTCTGGGCTGGCGCTGTAGACTTTCAGAACTTGTAATGCATCATTCTAAGTCCTCCTGGGTTTTAGAGTTTCCATTAAACAGCTGCTAATTTGGCAGGCCTATCTCTGAATGTGACACAACCCTTCCCCACTGCAGCTTTCACCATGCTTTCTTTGTTCTATATATTCAATGTTCTGACCGTCACATGACACAAGGAGTTTGTTGTCATGTCTATTTGGTGTTTTGTGTGTCTCTTGTACCTGGATGGGAATCTTCACTGGGTTTGGACCTTTTTCTTCTATGATTTTATTGAAAATATTTTCTAAGCCTTTGTCATGAAGCTCTTCTTCTGTGCTCATAATACATAGATTTAGTTTTCCTGTATTTTANTCATGTATTTGAAATATTTTCTTTTCCTTTGATGAATACAATATTTTTCTACCTTATCTTTACCTTATCTGATACATGGTTCTTTCAATTAATAATCCTTTACACAGAGCTCTTTATTTGATGTATTGAATTTTTCATTTCTAGTTTGGTTTCAGTTTAGTTTTTCTTCAGTTTTTCTATCTCTTTATTTAATTCTATTTTTGTATCTTGACTTCCTTATTTCATTAAGCTGTTTTGTTTATGTTCTCTCAGAATTCATTCAGAAGTTTATTCCTATCCTCTTTAAATTCATTCAAGAGTTTATCCATGTCTTCTTTAAATTCCTTTTGTTGTTGTTGTTATTTTAAATATGGTGTATTTGTATGTTTGTGTATGATATTTCTCCCTGTGTGTGCACATGTGCATGTGTGGTCATGTGGCTATCAGAGGACTTTGAGAGTCAGTTCTCTTCTTCCAGCATGGTTCTGGGGATAGAACTCAGGCCATGAGTGTTGTTGTTTGTTTTTGCTCTTTTGCAGGGCCCACCACCCAACTCCCAAATAAAACACATGGGGCCTTATTCTTAATTATAAATTCTTGGCCTTAGCTTGGCTTGTTTCTAGCCAGCTTTCCTTATTTAAATTATCCCATCTATCTTTTGCCTCTGGACTTTTATCTTTCTCGATTCCTGTATGCCTTTCACTATTTCTTTTTCTGTTTTTAAATTTATTTTTTATTTTTTAAGATTCATTTATCAAGTTCAGTGTTATTGGAAGGTCTCTTGAATGCATTGGCACAGGAGACCACTTCCTAAATATAACACCAGTAGCACAGACACTGAGAACAACAATTAATAAATGGGACCTCTTGAAACTG
>LZPO01075871.1:444826-455333 GCA_001675575.1 Neotoma lepida
CTTTCACTATTTCTTACTCGGTGGCTTGCTGTGTAGCTGAGTGACTGGCCCCTGGGTCCTCCTCCTTCACTGGCTACTTCTTTTCTTGTCCAGATTTCTCCTTCTATATATTCTCTCTGCCTGCCAGCCCCATCTATCTTATCTCCTGCCTTGCTATTGGCCGTTCAATTCTCTATTAGNTTATCAGGTGTTTTACACAGGCACAGTAACACAGCTTCACAGAGTTAAACAAATGCAACATAAACAAAAGCAAAACACCTTAAAATAATATTCTACAACACATGAGCATGCATGGCAAATAATTTTACCTATTGAGTCATATCACTGACCCCTCTTTGAATGCTTTGAACATATTTATAAATGCACTTTTGGATTATTTGTCTAAGTGGGTCCTATTAGGGGCCATTACTAAAGATTGGTAAGTTTGGAGGAGAAAAACTAGCTTGCTTCTTTGTATTCCTTGTGGTCTGCACTGGGACTTTTACACTAGAGTTATTTTGAAGTTGTTTCCTTCTGGTACACCTGAGTGACAGGATAAACAATTGATGTTTTCTTGGCATAGCTGTTCTTGGCCTAGCTACATGATGTTTAGAGTTTGGTTAACTCATGAGTGAAATAGCTGAGGTGATCCTCATTTTCCAAAGGGAACACAGCTTCTGACCTCAGGAAAGGGGTCCATGGGGTACTTAAGTACTGGGAGCAGAGTTTTGTGTTGCTTCTGATCTGAGTATCTCTAATCTTTCATCAGGTCTCTCTGTGTGTAGACTGGGCATGAGCATTGGCATTTCATGTTGTGAGGNTGTGATCTCACATGGGATCAGAGCATCTGTGGTTCCCAGCATGAGCCTGGAGGTGTGCAAGTGGATAATGTCATGAATCATAGATGTCTGATCAGGTCTCAGTGAGACTCAGGAGGTCTTATTCAAAGTATACAAATAACCNCAGCTGCTTTGAGATCATATGTGCAATGTCTGTGTNCATTTTACAGCCCTTCCCTCTATATTCCAGTTTTCCAGTCTTTTCACCCCCTTGTAATGTTTTCTGAAACAAAGAGGTGATGATATAAATGTTTACAGTTGAGAACTAAACTATAGTTTATTTTAAACATCTTTAGTAATGATTCATCTCTGTGTCCTTTGCTGTTCACTGTAAAGAGATACTTATCTGATTGATGATGGGAATAGCATCTGTTTATGGGTATAAACATAACTATTTAGATTGCAGTTTAGATTTGCCTCTCCCAGGAAAGAGCACTCCAATTGGATACCCTAAAACTGAATCCACACAAACAATAAAACAGACTGGGTGGGTTGTATTTATATATTTGTACACATACACACACATATATGTAAAACAATAATAAAGAAAAAGATGTGTGATATGGGAGGATAGGAGGAAGAAAACGGAAAATAAAGTTATATAATTGTATTTTAATAAAGATGTATTTAAAATAATAAAAATGTGAGTTAAAAAGAGAACCTCATTGTGTGTTTCTTCATAGTGAGTAATATTCTAATGGTATAGCTTTCAGCAAATGTTAAGGGCTAAGTCTGGTTACTAGTTGGTCTGTCATTTATTAGATGGGACATCCATATCAATCTCCCACTCCCAAAATCAGGGCACATCATAGAAGAGGGAATGGAAAAAANTGCAAAAGCTGAAGGATGGACAGGATTGCTGTGAAAGCTGTCTTCTGGATAAGAATGGCATGAACTCACAGCAGATCTGGTTATTTGTACAAGATGATGGGAGTCAACATTCCAGGTTGGATCTGGGAAGGGCTCATGAGTCCTTACCCCTAGGGAGCTACTAGTAGTTGGGGGCAACAGCATCTCTAGGGGACCCTGAGAAATTTGGGGTAATGGTCAAGTCCTAGGAGAGCTAGCTCTATCATTTGTTGTCCAGGCTCTGTGTGACAGAGAAGTGCAGGGCTTAAGTGAAGTCCTGGCTAGAGTAGTCTGTGAGGCTGGACCATTTTAGCTAGCTGCTTTGAAGTAATCCTGGATGAAGAACTCTGAGGAAACTGCAACAGAGGCACTCTGAGAGGCTGGAAAACCTGGGCCACCCATTTTTATCCATGTCTGGTCCCCTTGCTCTGAAAACATAAACTTTCAAAGGTAACATACATATCTGCATTAACACAAGTATGGAATGTGCAGTGTGCTCAAGTCAGTTAAAGATGATTTTTTTTTGTTTTATGTTTGAGCAGGTAAAAGGCATCTGTCAATTTTATAAGTCAATTTGTACTGCATAACCAAAGTGTAATGTAAATCTCTACCCATGCCATATGAAAGGATGACATGTAATAATAAGTCATGAGGACTCTGTAGCCAACAAGATTTATCATGTTTCATCCAGTCTCATAGCTGTTGCCATGTAGAGGAATCAGCATATATGTCACCTGTCTTGCAGTTTTTCTTAGTTTGTTCCTTCACGTTTGTAGCCAAGATTTTCAGGAGATTTTCCTAAGTCAAATCTGGTATTTATTAATTTTGAAGGAATCCAGCTTTTCATTCACTGTGGAAACAAAGGCATAACCTTTTNCCCAACACAACACAACACTGACTTCCATTATGAAGTTAAGACATCCTTAAAATATATAGGCTGGTTTAATTTAGCCAGTTTTTCCAATGCCTCTCAGCAGCTGTTGGTTTTTACTTATTGGCATTTAAAAAATTTAAAATTAATAAAACATTACATAGGGTCCAAACACCCTGTGTTATAATATTTCTCATCCTTAAGTGGCTTGTTCTTTTTATATTATTTACTTTTTCTCTAAAGACTTAACTATTATTTTCAAATTATTTTTTTCTATGACTGTCTATACCCATTTTCTTCTCTTTCTTCAGCACCTATGCACATTTTCAAGCATACTGTACCTGTTCAGAGGTTTTTCTTGGTCTGGACCTGACTTCCTGAATGTCTACAGCCTTTTTCTGACTATGTGAGCCAACCTTAAAGGACCAGGCCACCTCTGGGTCTCTAGGCTCCTTCTGTGGCTCTGCTTAGCCCTTGGCAATGGTGACTGGCTCCACCCCCCTCATGTCTATGAGAGCCAAGCCTCACACTTGTGGACACCAGCCTGGAGCCTGAAAGACTACAGTTGCTAGGAAACCACATCCAGCTCCTCTTCCAGAACTTTTCTCAGCTTTCTGATTGGATCTACATGCCCCATGTTGGGTGCCAAATGTAACAGGTCTTTCTTTGGACTGTCAGCTCCCCAGTAATGACATGGAGACTTTTTATTAATTATGAAAGCTTGGCCTTAGCTTAGTCTTATTCTCAACTAGCTCTTAAAACTTAAATTAACCCATTTATATTATTCTACATTCTGCCATGTGGCTCAGTACCTCTCTTCAGTACCATACGTCTGACATCCTCCAAGTCTGGCTGGTGAATCTCTCATACCTCAGATTCTTTCCCAGAGTTCCTGTATCTGCCCAGAAGTCCCATCTATCCTCTTCTGCCTAGCTGTTGGCTGTTCAGCTCTTTATTAAACCAATCAGAAGGTGCCTTAGGCAGATGAGGTAAAATAGAGACACGTCTTCACAGCATACAAAAAGATTATCTATGTCTCCACGGAGAGTCAGGTGTTATTCTAATAGGTCTGCCTTTCCATGTNATTTTGCCTTTTTCCTTTGCAGACTTTAATATACTTTCTGTGTTTGGTAGAATCAGTGCTTTGATTATTATATGTTGTGGGGAATTTCTTTTCTAGTCCAGTCTATTTGGTGTTCTGTGTACTTATTGTACCTTGTATAGGCATCTCCTTATTTATGTTATGGAATTTTCTATGGTTTTATTGAAAGTATTTTCTGTGATTTGTCCTCAGTTTCTTTTCCTTTCTCTAGTACCATTATTTNTAGATTTGATCTTTTCACAGTGTCCCAGATTTCCTTGATGTTCTGTACCTGGGTGATTTATTTAGATCTAACATTTCCTTTGACTAGGGTATCCATTTGTCCAATCTTGTCTTCTATGCCTGAGACTCTCTTCCATCATTTGTATCTGTTGGTGAGGCTTACCTCTGAGGATTATTGGACTTCCTGAATTTATCATTTCCAGTTTTCCTCAGTTTGGGTTTTCTTTAGTGATTCTATTTTTTACTTTCATATCTTGAACATTTTTCTTCATTTCATTCCACCATTTGATTGTTAGTTTTCTTATATCCTCTCTAAGGTCCTTGAACTTATTCATACTAGCTATTTTGAAATCTTTGTCTTGTGCTTTAGCTATATTGCATTTCTCAGGGGCTACTATAGTAGACTTGATGAGTTCCAGTAGAGACATATTGTTCTGTCTATATTTGATTGTGTTTTTACACTGGTATCCAAGCATCTGGGTTTGGAATGGTTGTAATTCTAGGTGATTATATTATCTAGTCCTGAATTTGTTGGGTGGGTGTCCCATTCTTTGGTTTCTGTTGCCCTCTTTGGACCTTAGAAGAATGTGGTGGCTGTAGGTTGTGTAGTAGGGAGTCCATCTGAGTTCCTGCCAGTTGTGATGACTGGGGTTNCTTATAGAATGTCTTTCTAGGTATTAGGGGCTGGCTGGCAAAAAAAGAATTAGGATAAGCTGGGGGAGGTGAGAGGGTCCACAGGAGAGAGGAAAGATGGGTCTACCATGAGGATCTATGGAGTCCCCAGGAAGTGGAAGTAGTGAGGGAAGACAGGCCTTCTGCAGATAGTCTGCTATCAGATCCTCAGGGCTGGGGATGAGATTGGGGAATTGGAAACGAGGACAAGGAGAGTGAAAAGCACCTACCTTATTTTCAGGTTGGTGTGGCCAGTGTGGTTCCAGGTAGAGAGGGCTACTGGGTATTGTTGAATGATGTCAAGGGTTGGGATCAGGGAGGAGGCCTAGGTCTGCTAAGAATATCTGCAGAGTCCCCAAGGAATGAAGGCAGATGGTGAAGACAGTCCCTGCAAGTAGTCTGCTACAGGAATGGGGCTGAGAGCATGAAAGTTGGTACTTCTCTCTTCAATCTTCTCTCTAAAGTGCTTCTGGTTCTGTGTTCTTGTAATTTTCACTCTAGTGAAAGGCATTAAAGTTATATTTACTGTGTGGCCAGGTGTGGTGGCATACACCTCTAATCCCTGTACTAGGCAGGAGGCACAAACANGTGGATCTCTGTGAGTTCAAGGCCAGTCTGGTCTACATAATGAGGTTCAGGTCAGCCACAACCCCATGTGGAAAACTTGTTTCAAGAAAAAAGGGAGGGGGATTCTTTTGATTATAGCATGATATAGAGAAGTTCTTTTCCAGACATAACTGGTTGTGATTCTAAATGTTTTCTCTACCAGCCTGCCCATATATTTCCTTGAATCNTGGGAAATTTCTGCTATTATTTCACAGAACATGCTTTCTCTACCCCAAATATTTCCTCTCCTATCTTCAAATTTACTTATTATCTTCAGTATAATCAAAAGATTTGGTGGGTGGGTGGGGACATGATCTTATATGGAGCTTGGGCTGGCTTGAATCCATGTTCCTTCCTCAGTTTACCTAGTGCTGGGATTAGAGATAGTTACCAACAAACCTGGCTTAGATAATTTAGTGCTTTCCACACTAGTCATAATGGATGATTATTCACTTTTGTAAAACATAGTAAGATTATTTAGTAATGCCAGATTGCCAAAAATGTTTCCAAAACTATACTTTTAATTCTGGTTCAATTAATATTCAGGTTATTCCAAGTCAATATAATTTGAGAGAACATGACATAAAAAGAATAAAACTGTTATCTACACAATAAGAACTTTGTGGACATGACCAAGTTGACACATGTGGTCAAGTAGAAAATACATTGTGTGACAAAAGTACGAAAGATAATCTAAGTGTGGATATATAAATACATGCTTAAAAAAGAGGTGAGAGGGAATTTTTGAATCTGGCATTGAAGCAGGGGCACAATTGTCAAAGAAGGGAGGTCTCTGTGTGGAGGACTGAAGAAAGAATTCTGGTGGAGGTGTCATGGTATTTGTGTTACAGAAAGGAAATATTTCTTCAAGATATTTTAGAATTCAAGAANCTACAAATTCTAGTACCACATAAATGTCTTCTGGGTTCCAATCTGGAACTTTTGGGGTAAACCTTGCTTAATTCAACATACTGAACTCTGACAGCTCCAACAATGGGAAGCAGGGTATTGGCAAAGGATGATGTTGTTGGTGTCCTTTCAGCCCTCCTGAAATACTGTTCACAATCAGAGTATTACACGTGAAAAAGCTAGCTGACCTCAAACAGTCTCTCTAATACTAAAGGTACACAATACTTATAAGAGTACCTAGTTCTACAAAGAGTATGCAATGGATGAATGGTGTTTGGTGTGAAGCCTCTTTGTCACAAAATATAAAAACTCATCACAAACAACTCTACAATAAATATGAGCTTCACTGGTGGTCATTTGTTTCCCTTAGAGGCATGATTACTTCTGGACACTTGGTGGCAGTAGAGGCCAGGTGATGACGCAAGCCAACTAAGATCCAGTATTCAACTGTAGCCCACTTTAAGACTTTTAAATTTAAGAACATAAGAATGGAGAGAGCAAGGAAGGGAAGAGGTAGAGAAGAAGGCCAGAAAGAGGGAAGGGAGGGAGGGAGGGAGAGAGAAAGTGAGAGAGAGAGAATGAGAATATTGGTTTGGGCACATTTTCAATGACATGAAACAACAATTTCAGTATCATTGAATCTTGGAAAGCACTAGAATATTGTCATTGCAAACATGTCAATCACTGGACTACCCTGCAAAGTTTCCAACCTTTCCAATACTTTCCCTAAGCTGGACTGTTACAGTATGTCACCTACCAGTTTGGAGGTCTTCATAACTGGGACACTGTCTGCCTCTCACCTTCTTACCTTCCATCACTCTTATTTGAGACTTGGACCTTGAGCTCTCCCTCCACCCTTCTTCCATTTCCAATACTGGGTTTTTCTCTTGGGATCCACCCTGTGATAAATCATAACTCAGTCCTCAGTGGTGAAAGAAGAGTGGGCAATAAAGCAAAGCTGTCACTCTAGTCATTCCCGTTTTATTTTTCTGAATGTTTCTCTTGTCTCTTTCTCTTAGATTAGGGGGGGCAATGATAAGACAGCAAATCCATGCACTCAATAGTCATTTGGCAACAAGGCCCCAACCCCCACCACATCACAATAACCTTGAAGTGAGGAAATAATCAATAGATTAATCTATTGATTAGGTCTGAGACTTCATAATCCAATCACCTCTCAATATGAGCATAAGAAACCTCAAAGCGCACCCCCACAGTGACACACTTCCTCCAACAAGTCCATACCCACTCTAACAAAGCCACACCTCTTAATAGTGCCACTTTCTATGAGATTATGGGAATCAATCACATTCAAACTACTACATATTTCCTTAACAAAATCCAGATTTGTAGTCATTAAATAAATATTTGACAAGCACGTTTGAATTAATATTCTTCTCACTTTCAAGTGACCAGAACTGTACCCTGAAACACAACTCACCTTCCTGTCATGCTCTTGACTTGTTGAACTCCTAGGTGTGCAGCAGTGTATTGTGCTCTTTCTTCAGATTCCCCCACAGAAATAACAAATGAACACCAGTGAATCACCTTCCCATGACTGAATATTACCATTTTTAAAGGAGTATGTAAGAAGGTTAGAATTCAGCTGCTGCCCCAGTACTTGAAACAGCCCTTCCCTCAGATACCAGCAGGNATCCTACTGAGACACTGCCTGTGAATCTCTGGCTCACAACCTTTAAGGTCCAGAATTTCTCACCTGGAGAAGTGAGTTTACATCAAAAGGTATATTGGGGGCCACACATCCTGGTCCCTACCCCTTTCTCCTGCCTGGGAATCACCTCATGGAGCCTGACTGCAAGCTTGTGCTTTGAAATCTCCCCCATCTTCAAGAAAGATAGAAGATGAGATACACTACTTCCTCTCTTTAGAATCCTATTATGCTCTGTATCTTTGGTGCAGGTTCCTAAACTCTCCTCATAGCTGCCACTATTCCATTGCCTGTTGGCTCATCCATGGCACCAATAAGTTTTAATAAACTTCTGACCTCCAATCCTCCATCTTAGTGCCTCGCATGAACCTGCATCTGAGAACTATCAGAATATGAAGATAATGTATTGGAGGCAAGGAGTCCAGGTTCTGAAGAAATACTTCCACTGATTTGTGAGCTTTTGGTTTGACAAGTCACCTGTCAGCACTTCAACTTTCTCATCAGTAAATATATTAGTTCATTAATGTGATAAATCCATGGGAGTCTGTTTAAGAAGTATTAGGGAAATTTATTAGGGTAAATTGAGGAAATACACTCACAAATACAGAATGGAGTAGACAGCTGGAGTTGTCTTCTGATCTGGCTGGGAATGAACCCACCTGGAAGTTCTACCACACCAGGCAGCAGATAGCAGGGAGAAGGGACTTGTGATTTTTCTCCCTTACCTTTTAAAAGGTCACATACAATGGTAAGAAGCACCACCTCCTTCNGGCCCAAAAACCCAAGGTCATGGGCAGAGCAAATACTACTACATTTCCTCTTTTTGTCTAAATAAGAAGTTCTAAACTTAATGCAAACTATATACAGTAAGAATGATTATCAGGTATTGTCCAGGAAAAACAAAGGGTAATAACATAAACAAAAATGGAACTATAGTCAACAAGAACAACATCAAACAAGAAAGACATGCTAAATGTCCAGAAATGTCCAGATCATAGGTAAATGGCAAATTTCCAAGATTACTCCAATAGCTGTCCTATCCTGAAGATTCTAACTTTAGTATCTAAAATGTTCTTAGCTAAGATATGAGAAGATCATAACTGTAACTATCTAGTCTTCAACCCCATCAAAGACCTGAGAAGGAACATAATAATACCTGAGAAAACAGAAAATGAAAGTAAGCAATTTCTGAAATTCTTGTGAGAATNGACAGAAACAGCTGGCAGCCAGAACAGTCACCTAAAGTTTCTCAGCATTTTGGGGGCATCCAATTTAGCTAGAGGCCTAGAATATCTGATAGACCATTTTCAGAAGCAGGAATTTTGAAAGACCATCTTACNCTGTCTTGCCAAGGTTCAGTAGTTACTTTGCCTTGTATCCTTCTTGTCCAGAAAGGACAGCATTCATACTGTCAGCAGTCAAGGCAATTGCAAGGGCAGCAGGTCATTTTGTGCCAAGAAGAAGACAAACTTCCAAATGGAAATGTCTTATAAGTCCAACATTCTCTCAGGATCAGATAGGTGCTGCCAGGAGCAATCGTGTCTCACATCAACAGAATTCTAAGTTATCAAAACATTTAAATGCCATATTCTCTAGGTCTATGAAAGTTTGAAGATTACCTATCCATCTGACATTTATTTCTGTAAATCTGGAGAACCTAACTAATATAACTATAGAAATTACAAGCATAGTTGATTATAGTTCTGTAAGTCTTATCTGCCTAAATAACCTAAGGACTAAGGCTTTACATATCAAGGTAAACCATCTGTAAACAGATATACTGTATAAGGACAATGACCTCAAAATTGTGACAATACACAAAATACCTTAAATAGAGGTAGAAATGTATAGGGCAATATGCAATATGACAATAATCCTAAATATGTATCAATATACACAATATCCTAAACAGAGGTAGAACATACATATAATATGACAAATATAATTTTACATTTGTATCAATATACAAAATATTTCAAACAGGAGTATAAATATATGTATAATACAACAAATACAGTTTTGTATTTGTATCAATATACAAATTACCTTAAATAGGAATATAAGAATAGTTTACATTTGTATCAAATATACGAGAATCCATATCAGTGCGAATTATCCAAAGCTAATAGTTTGCTAAATCAGTTTATTAGTAGATACAATGATCTACCTTAATATGCTATACCTATCCATTCCCCTTTTTCTTTCCTAAAGGAGAATACTGAGTTTGAATTTTATTGTTCCACCCCCAACCCTATAACCATCCATCTATAACTCTGAGAAAAATGAAACATTTGGGAGAGGGGAATTGTCTTAGAATTGCTTGCTGCTATTTAGGGGGCAACGGTATCTCTGTGGGGTCCTGTAAGAAAGCTTAGATAGTTAAGTCTCAATAGGATTAGCTGTAGGGTCTGCAGCCAGTCTCAGAGTAATGAGTAAGATTGTCTGAGATTCTCGCTAGAAGTATAGTATGATGGACCATCTCATCTTGGAACTGTCCTAAAGAATTATCAGTCCATTGAGTAATGTTCTTAGGTACAATGGCATCTTTCTGGACCGAGTAGAGTCATTGTTGTGGGGCCCCATCTTCCTTCTGGAGTCTTCAGAGATTGCTATTAGAAAGACTTATTTTTCACTGTGGAAAACTTGAACATTATTAATATCAAAATGAGAAGTTTGGATTTAGTGTGAATTGAGGAAAGATTTCCAGAAATCAAGGATAAACATGGAAAGAAACAGAATCTTTTTTTCTTTATTAAAAGATTTTCTTATTTTACATACCAACCACAGAA
>LZPO01075871.1:456696-469065 GCA_001675575.1 Neotoma lepida
TGACCCCACCTTAGACTATGGGAAGTAATTGAGAGGGAGCCTGTACTGGCATACTCCAGTGAGTATTAACATGGATGAATACCCTATCTGTCAACACAGAGCCCTGACGCAGAGACTGATGGAAGAAACAGAATCTTAACAACAATAGTCCCTAGATTATTGGTTTTCTTCTGTCTCACACCAGTTGGCTCTTCCAATATGAAACAGGATCTCTTAATTTTTTTATTTTAACAACATGCTTGGGTTTAGAGAAGGAGAAAGCCACATTCCAACTCCAAAGCCAGCTTGATTTATAATTGAATTGGGACCACAACTATTCTAGAGTTAAAGAGATATTGATGTTAGGCAATGAGATATTACCCAATAGAATATATTGGTACCAATAGGTCCTTCCTTTATACAGACAGCTAGGTGTCCAAAGCCTTATGATTTCTTGAAGATGGGTATTTCTGTTATCCTGTACAGACAAAGAACCCTGCCCCAACCCTTGTTTGTTAAATTTTTCTTACAACTTAGAGAGTTGTCACATCAGTGGATGGGCTATTACTTCTCATCAAGGGTTTTATTTTTCCTGTTCAAAGCAAATTTTTATTAATTTTGTTGGTATCCATAGCTTTTCTTCTCCTGCAGAAGCGAAGCAAACNCCCTTCCCCAAGGTAGGACATATTCTGGTTTCCATTCTGAGGTCAACACATATTTGAAATAAACTGGTTGGTTTAGCTCAGAAGTTTTTTCTGTTGTCCGATGTTTCTCCACAGCTATTGTTCCTTTCTCATCAGCATTGAGAAAGTTCAAGATTAATAAAGCATTATTCAATCTATTTCTATGAGTCATTGTTAGCTGTTGCTGTTTATTTAGCACACCCTTTAAAGTTCGATTGGATCTTTCTATGACTGCTTGGCTTGTGGGATTATGTGGTACACTTGTAACATGCTTTATATTGTAATAAGCAAAAAACTGTCTCATTTTATTTGAAACATATTCGGGGGCATTGTCAGTCTTAATTTGTACAGGTATTCCCATGATGGTTATAACTTCTAATAGGTGTGTAATCACATGATCAGCCTTTTCAGAACTCATAGGAGTTGCCCATTGAAATCCTGAATAGGTATCAATGGTATGGTATACGTATTTTAATCTTCCAAATTCTGCAAAATGAAACACATCCATCTGCCAAATTTCATTTCTTTGTGTATCTTTTGGATTGTTTCCTGTGGGTAGTGGAATTTGGTGATAGAAGGAACAAGTAGGACATTTTCTTACAATTTCCTTGGCTTGTTGCCAAGTGATGGAGAAATCCTTCAAATCCTTGCTATTTACATGATGTTTATTATGAAATTCTGAGGCTTCCAGCACATTGCCTATTAGTAACTGATCAATCTCATCATTACCTTGTGCTAGAGGTCCTGGCAGCCCCGTATGGGATCTGATATGTGTTATATATATAGGATGTTCCCTATTTCTGATAATTTCCTGTGGTTGTATGAATAGTGAAGTTAATTCTGTATTATCAGGAATAAATTCAGCAGTTTCAATATGTAAAACAACTCTCTCTGCATATTGAGAGTCAGTGACAATATTGAGGGGTTCCATGAAGTCCATTAGTACCATAAGAATGGCATACCGTTCTGCCTTTTGTACAGAACTATATGGGCTTTGAACCACCTTACTTAAGTCTCCTGATTTGTATCCTGCCTTTCCTGATTTATTTGCATCAGTATAGAATGTGGGACTCAGAGATTGTTTTTTGTTGTACAAGGTGAGGAAGGACCCATTCGGTTCTCTTTATGAATTCTATTCTCATATTTTCAGGATAACAGTTGTTAATCTCTCCCCAAAAGTTACTGCAGGATTTTTGTCAGTATTCATTATCTTTCTATAATGAGGAAATTTCCTTATTAGTTAAAGGTACTACATTTTCTGCTGGGTCCATTCCTGTCAATTGGTGAAGTCTTAATTTTCCTCTGATTTAGAATCAAATCAGAGATCTTTTCCACATAAGTCTAACTTCTTCCTTGGTTTACATGGTAGAAATATCCATTCCAATATAATAGCTTCCCTCTGCATCAAAATCCCTGTGAGGGAGTGTCTGGAGGGGAGTATGACCAGAATGCAGTTAAGTTCTGGATTTACAGAATACACATGTTCCTCTCATATTTTCTTTTCTATTAGAGCCAATTTCTTCTCAGCTTCAGCTGATAATTCTGTTGGACTATTTAAGTCCTTGTCTCCTTTTAAGATATTAGCTAAATTTACTAGTCCATCTTAAGGTATTCCAATGATATCTTATAAGTTGGAAATGCTTCCAAACAATTTTTGAAAATCATTGAATCTACAATTGATCTCTCCTGAGTTGTACCTTTTGGGGTCTAATTTTTTTGTAGCTCTATCTTATATCCTAAGTTATTAATAGAATCTGCTCTTAGTATTTTTCCAGGAGTAATTTGTAGTCCCCAGTGAGGCAAAACTTCCTTTACTTCTTTAAACATGCTTTCTAAGGTACCCAACTTTGGATCAGCTAATAAGATATCATCCATATAATGATAAATTATGGATTGTGGAAATTCACATGAATTGTTTCCAATGGTTTTTGCAAAGATATTGGCATAGGGTAGGGCTATTTAGCATTCCCTGTGGGAGGACCTTCAATTCATATCTCTTGACTGGCTGGGAATTATTATAAGTAGGTACTGTGAAGACAAATTTTTGTCTATCTTTTTCTTGTAAAGGTATGGTAAAGAAACAGTCTTTTAAGTCAATAACTATAATAGGCCATTTTTGGGTAGCAGAGAGGGCAAGGGCATCCCATTTTGTAGGGAGCTCATAGGCTGAATTACTTTATTAATAGCGCTCAGATCTGTCTGCATTTTCCAGTTACCAGACTTTTTTTTCTAATAATAAATACAGGAGAATTCCAAGGGCTGATAGCTTCTTCAATGTGTTGAGCATTAAACTGCTCTTGGACCAGTTGTTCTCAAGCTTGTAGCTTCTCTTTTGTCAAATGCCATTGTCCAACACAGATAGGTTTATCAGTTAGCCATTTTAAAGGTAGGACTGTTGGTAGTTCTGAGAGTTCAACAACAGTTATGCTCTGTTTATATATAGCTTAAACAGTTGATAGCTGTTTTTTGTAGTATGTTATAATATTATTCCTAGAAACATGCATTGGTCTGTATTCTATTTCTGAGATTGTAGGAATTTTAATCTGGGTATTTCACTGCTGTAACAGATCTCGGCCCCAAAGATTCACTGCTACATTTGCCACATATGGCTTCAGCTTCCTCTCTGTCCTTCTGGCCCTATGCATTCAACCCATCTCAGTCTTTGTTTTATCTGAGATAGGGTTCCAATTCCTAGAAATTGGACATCCACCTCTTGAAGAGGCCAATTCAGAGGCCATGATTTTGGTGTAATTATAGTCACAACCACACCTGTGTCTACCAGGCGCTCTAGAACAATGCTATTAATTTGAAGTCTAAGCTCTGGTCTTTGTTCATTTATGGAAGTCTGCCAAAATATTTATTTTATGGTGTTCTTTCGAACTTTTGATTCCTCTATCAGAGCTGTTCTATCATCCAGTGCAGTATCATTCTTTACAATATACACTGGGTTATTTAATTGTCTTGGAGAGGAATTTCCTTCACAGTGGCTGGAAATGTTTGGATCACATTTCATTTGGAGGCCTGTGTGAGACCCCTTAAGGCATTTCCTGACAGTAAAGGGTTGCCTTGTATGTCTATTGTTGATCTGCATTCATTGGTCCAATGTTGGCCTTTGCCACACATTGTGCATAATCCAGAAGGTTGGGGTCTCCCATTTGGATTATTTCTAGAAGGAGTATTGCTTCTAGGAGCACCTTGCATACAATTTCTTCTAATATGATCTTATGTACCACAATTAAAACATTTGGTACCTTGAGGCCTCCTTCCACCTCTGGATATTGCCTCTCCTATCCAAGCCTCATTACCATAATCAAGAGACTCAACACCATTTGTATATTGAATCCATTATTCCAAAGGTGTTGACCTGACCTTTAATGGTATAAGTATTCTTTTGCATTCCGCATTAGCATTGTTAAATGCCAAGGACTCAGTTGATACTTGTCTTCATTCTTTGTCTGACACTGTGTTTTTTAATAGCTGTGGTCAGCCTTTGTAAAAAAATTAGTAAATGGTTTTTGTGGACCTTGGAAAATTTCTGTATATAGCTCAGTTGGTTTTCCTGGTTCTAGAATTTTTTCCCAAGCATTTAAAGCTGCTGTATGGCATAGGGATATCATATGCTCATCATAAGTGGCTTGTACATTTCTATCAGTGAAATGTCCCTCACCAAGAATTTGATCTTGGGAGATCTCAAAACTTCTGGTCTTACCTTATTGTTCCAAGATCCTAGCTTCCTCCTTCAACCAGCTTTTCCATTGTAATTGTTGGCTATATTCTAGAATAGCTGAGATTAACTGATTCCAATCATCTGCTATGATTGTATTTGTGGAAGACCAGATATTTAACATCTGTTTTACATATGTTGTGTGTATACCATAGGTGACCACTGCTTCCTTAATGTTTTTTTAAATCTCTCATAGGAATAATTGCAACATAACTCCACATATTGCTAAGGATGTATCATCTGTTGGCTTCTCACAGATGATGACAGGATAAGCCATGAGAGCTATAAGGTGATGTTATGACCTATATGGCCTTGCCCTTCTTCCTACTGTCATCTTTACTGAGAGTTTCTTCCAGAGCTTGCAACTGGGCATGTAGGGTCAGTTGCAGTGAGTGAACGTCCTCTGTTGTAAGGGATTCCAGAGATTTCATGGAATCATGCAACCTTTTATGTTCTTTTGAAACACATGATTCCATAGCCCTTAGTTTATCAGTTAATGATAATTTTCTTCCTTATAAAGTATCTGAATAGCGGCAACATAACTCTGAAGAGTTGTTTTATCCATTAAGTATTCATATTTATTATCAATAGAATCAAATCTGGTTGTACATTTATTATTAATGGACTGAAGTTCTTGTAGTAAGTTAGCAGATTCCAAACAAAGGATCCTTTTATTTAAGTCTTTATTACTACCTTGTAAATCCTGGGTGGCAGATTCCAGAGAATCTATTTATTTGTCTTCATTGCTACCTTGTTAACAGATGCCAGAGAAAGAATATTTATTTAAGTCTTCTTTGCTACCTTGTAAAGCCCAGCTAGCTCAGTTGGTAGAGCATGAGACTCTTAATCTCAGGGTCGTGGGTTTGTGCCCTATGTTGGGCACCCCATGTGTGTATATTAAATGTATAACAGAATTTATTAAGATATAAATTGAGGAAATACACTCACTCATGAATACAGAGTGGAGTAGACAGCAGAAGTTGTCCTCTTATCTAACTGGGAGTGAATCCACCTCACAGCCAGGAGCAGGGAGAAAGGGCATGTGACCCTTCTCCAACTCCTTATAAGAGGTCATGTACAACAGCAGGAAACACCGCCTTCTTTGGGCCCTATAGCCCAAGGTCATGGGTGGAGCAAATACAACTATATGTGTGTTTGTGTGTGTTCATAGAGATGCCAGAGAAAATAATTAAATATTTTTCTTTAGGAGTTATCTGCTTTCCTTTTCAAAAATTTATTTATTTTTAGTTTTGATACATGCTTTTCACACTGGCCTGGAATACACAATCAGCCTTGGCTGCCTGGCCAGTGAGCCCCAAGTATTGACCTGCCTCCTATACCCCAGCACTGGGAGTACTAATGCACCCCACCATGCTCAGCTTTTAAAATGAGAATTTTGGATCACACTTAAGTTCTCATTCTTGCAAGATGACCAGCAGTACAATGGATGGGATGCTTCCTCAACCTGAAAAGGGTCTCAATGTGTATAAACAAAAGGTCTCCTGCTTAAGCTCAACTCAAATACAAAGGTTTCTGTTGCAGACTCTATATGCTAGTGATCCTGACCCTCCTTTCAGCTCCTCTTTGGACATTTATTTGTCAATCACATTGGGACTAATAGTGAGGGCATATGTCTCTCCCTTGACTGTGACCTTATGCAGATAATAGATCAAGAAAAAATCTGTCTCCCATCCTTTCCCTTTAAGTAGCTTCACTCAGAGGCTCTTTTAAAGAAAACATTTGATAGTAGCTTGCTTACAGTTTCAGAGGTTCAGTCCATTACGATCATGAAGGGGAGCATGGCAGCATGCAGGCAGATGTGGTGCTGGAGTTGAGAGTGCTACATTTTGTAGGCAACAGGAAGTCAACTGACTGTCACACTGAGTGATGCTTAAGAAAAAGATCTCAAAGCCTGCCCCAACAGTGACACACTTCTTCCAATAAGACCTCCACACTTCCTCCAACAAGGCCACAGCTACTAATAGTACCATACCTTTTGGGGGACATTTTCTTTCAAATCACCACAGTTCTCTACAGGGTTTTGCACATGTAAAATTAGAAAGTTTTGCCAGTCAGAAGATGTTGACATATACAGTTTTGACTGAACTTAACACATAACATGGACACTCATTGTGTCCCTCTAGACAATTGATGCATTTTACTACCTGGCCTCAGTGAATGGAAATGCCTCGTGCTTACAACTTCTTACAGGTTGTTAGTATATTGTTCATGTCTCTAAGAAGTTAAAGGTGGCTGTTGGCAAAAGAGCTATGAAAGGATTTACTGATTGCCCAGCTCATTCTAGATAGGTGAAGTGTGACCAAGATGGCAGGAGGCTGAGGAGGGTGAAGTGGTAACTCTCAAATTTTCTTAGAATAGTTTAAGTTGATTTGTCAAAANTAATTTTAAAAGTTCCATTTTAAACTAGCCCTTTTGTAAGTATGTTTAGCCTTTCCTGGCTTTGCTACTAATGTCCTGGCCTGAGCTAAAACACCGCAATAAATAAAGAGAACTTGTAAGGATTCCATATTCCCTAACAATAGCAACCTCTGTGGCAGAGGCAGACAAATGGCAAGAGACAGCAGGCCAGGGTTACACCTGTGCAGCCCATGGAAGCTAAATGGAAGCAGGCCTCAGCTCATCTCCAATATTCTGCTAGGCACTGGGCTTGGGAATGGTCATGGTTCAGTTTGGAATCTTGGCAGAAAAATTCTTGAATCTTGCCATTTGACTTTGTCTAATCCATCCCAGCCACCATGAGTCAATCTAGGCTAGTCTGCTGGGGATGAGGGGTGCTACTCTTTAAGGAATAGGACCTGAACTACAAAATTATAGATATTTCATTTTGAAAAGTGTTGGGGATAGAGTCAGGAGAATGATTCGACTGCATCTATAAACAATACAAGAAACTATGAATAGAAAGCAGGACCAATGGACCAAGAGTATGAATGACACTGAAAAACAAGAGTCACTAATAATGAGGTGACGAGAGCAAGAAGATTGAGATTAGAGAGGACTACAGAATGTCTGCTTCTCCTGTTTCCTAGGTCAGTGCTCAAGGTGGTGGACAGAGTCCAGGGAATGGTGAAGCAGCAAGTACCAATAGAGTCCACAAAGAAGGGCTTTGGTGATAACTGAAAAGTCACGAAGTTGAGGTGTTTGAAGGACTCCTAAGTCCAGATAAGGATCCAGGTTAACAATGGTCTCAGAAATGATATGACTCAAAACTACAAGGAAAATCCATCAGACTCTTGGAAAGGAAACTGAAGATGGGACAGTATAAAGTGGCAAGCCATGACCCTCCCTTCTCCCTATAGTCATCTGTTGTAACTCTGCAGATCTTCCTATCGAAAGAGCTATAGGTTTCTTCACATCCTGAATCTGTGTTAGACTACAATTTGTTTCAGTGGATGTGCAGAACTGAGCTGAAATGATGGTGGATCCATTGGAACTAAGTCTAGAAAAGTCTAGGATACTTCTTGGCTAGACCCCATGCAAATGAGTCCAGGCTAGACTTGCTGTGGGGGATGAGACCACAGGTAGCAGAAATATCATATCTCAACAAACACCTTCCCATGCCAGATGAGACCAGAGAAACAGGCCAGCAGAGGAAACTTGAAACTGCTCCTCTGCAGAATTCTGAACTGAGCAAACAATTGTTGCTATGAGACACTAAGTTTACAGGCATTTCATGTAGAAAAATCTAACAATTCCAAAGATCATAAGGAAGAATAGAAAACAGAGTAATTAATTGGCCGGGTTCTCAAAGGTTGATTCTCTTTAATAATGACACAGATTACACCAGCTCTACAAAGTAGTCACAGTAAATAGATATTTGATGTCATTTTTCCCTTTGTCTTATTCAGTTTGTGTTGCTATTACAGGCTGTAGTTGACTGGTTAATTTACGATGCAAAAGGATTAATTTACTTCATTGTCCTGGAGGCTGGAAAGCCTGTATCTGCAGAGGACCATCTTCCTGTGTCATAACATGGCATTACACCCCCAACATAAGGACGCTGGGGGGTTTCCATCATTACACTCCTTCTCTTATTTGGGACACTAGGTGACCATATTATAACAAACAATAACTTGAATGTTACACAGATTTGAGGGACTCCAAATACATCTTTGGCTACACAGTGTTCTTTAAAATTTAAAATATCCTTATCATCTTACATAAGATTACAGTGTAATTTGAAAGAAAGGAAATACATTTTATGTAGCAAGATGAAAGGAATAGATAAGTACTTCTTACAGTTCTGGCTGCCGGGAGGTCCATGATCCAGGTGCAGGCAGCCTGGTGATGAAAGGCTCTGTCTATTTCCACAATAGGCTCAGCTGCTGCATGTCTGTGGGAATGAAGAAGACCTAGAGGGCTCCCACTCCTGAAAGCTTTTTCAGAAGAGCATTAAGCTGTCGATGAAGCTTCCTCCACAATGTAACTTCATCTGTACAGACCTCACCTCCCAACATCACTACCTAGGCAATCACATTTCAGTGTGAGTTTTGGAGGATGACAAATTTTCAAAACATTGCATTAAGAAGATTAGCGCTTACAGAAATAAATAGTAGCAGCACTACCTCTGGTACTTAAAGATCAGACAATAAGGGAACCATTCTCAACTTATCTTTTTTATTGAAAGTAAATTTTTTATACAATGTATTCTCATCACATTTTCCCCTCCCTAATCTCCTCCCAGATCCTCCCCACCCTTCCAACTCCATACCTTTTTTCTCTCCTTCTTTAGAAAACAAACAAGTAAATAAAAACAAACCAGAATAAAGCAAAACGAATAAACAAATAGAAAAAACCAACAACAAAGAAAAAGCACAAGAAACATATACACACACAGAGATACACACAAGCACACACATAAACTAATAAAAACACAAAATTGGGAAAACGTAATATATAAGCAAAAGACCTGTAAGGTTAAAAAGCAAAAGCAAAAACAAACAAACAAAAAACCAGACAAAACATTATGAGTCAAAATTCTCCAAAAACACCAATGTATGTGTTTTGTGATGGCCATCGAATACTGGGCAGGAGGCTTGGCCTAAGAGTGGTTTGTATATCCAAGTGAAACTCCATCAGAGAAAACTAATTTTTCCTTTAAGAGCAGTTCAATTGGAGACAGCTTCTGGGTTAGGGATGGCAGCTTGCGTCCACTTCCCCTCTCAGTGCTAGCACCCTATGTAGGTTGGACTTGTGTAAGTTCTGTGCATGTGACTTCATATACGTGTCAGTCCTGTTCATGTGGAAGGGCCTGGTTACTTGGTATCTTCCATTCCCACTGGCTCCTACAATCATTCTTCCTCCTCTTCCACATAGCTCCCTGAGCCCTGAAGGGAGAGTTTTGATGAAGGGATTCTATTTAGAACTAGTATTCCAAGGTCTCTCACTTTCAANACTTTTCNAATTGTGGGACTCTGAATTAGTTCTCATCTCCTGAGTGAAGTAACTCAGACCCCAAAAGACAAATACGATATATAGTGTCTTACATGTAGATGCTAGTTTTTTAGTCTTTGATAAGCAGGCTGCAGTCCATATAACCACAGAGGTTAGGTACAGAGTATGGGACTATCAGGGAGGGTGTCCCAAGAAAGGATTGACACTATATAGACTATTAGTGATGGAGAGACAGTGTGTGTGTGTGTGTGTGTGTGTGTGTGTGTGTAGGAGGAACTGAACTGGAAGGAATAAATGGAGAGGGGAAGGGAAACCAGGGTGAGGGGAGGAATATGGGAGGGATAGCTAACACTAAGTGCCATTTGGGGGGTCGTATGGAAACCCACTGCAATAGAAGCTTCTATAATTTATACATATATGAAAGAAATGTAAATGAAATAACTTATTTTTTCTGAGGCAAATGTTATCCGATCAAATGCTAAGTGGATTTTGGATGAAATCAACAGGATCGTGTTAAAAGTTTCACAATGAAAACATAAGAAACAGTCGGAATGGCTCTGTAGTATATGAACATGCATGGAAGAGTTACACCTCTGAATCCAAAGTTACTGTAAGGCTTTCATAATCCAGACATTAGGATAGACATATGAACAGATATGTAGCTCACAGCCCATGATAATAGGGTAAACAGACAGCCCAAGAGGCGGTATCAGAATTATGTAAAATCATGTTTTGGGAAATTGTCATCACAGGTAAATTGGGAGTCATGTTTTACTATCAGGGATTGTTGGAACTACTGAACATCTTTGTAGATAAAATGGACATTTGATTATTATTTCACACCATAGACAGCAAACAGACTGATCTGACTTATAAACCACAGCTCTCATAATCCTTGAATTAATGTAAGAGTATTGCTTTGGCTAGAGTTTAGAAAATGAACTCACAAAAGAGGACACCAGTGAACATTAAACTTCATTAGCATAAAAGTTGGGCTATGTGGAATGAGGCTGCATAGATAGAACTTCAAGCCTCCAACTGACAAAGACATTTGTGAAGCATTTATCTCACAGTGTGTCTGTATCCAAGTATGAAAAGCACATTTCTGACTCGAGAACCAGATAAAGGATGGAGTAAGTGTCTGCAGAGGTTTGCGTGGACACTTAACACAACATAAAATGGTACAGCTGTTTGTAAATCAAGATGGGGGTACCTCATAAAGTTAAATATATGCTTACACAATGCTCAGTCCCACTTCTCAATAATTACCTGCCACTAGAAAGACATATTCTCATGGACTAACATTAGAATCCTACTTTGACATAGTCCTGAACAGGAAACAGTTATTTCTTCATTATCGAAGAGATGAGTAAACTGTGGAGAGTCACTGCTGCAAAAAGAAGCAAACTGTTTACTACACATGCATCACTGTAGGGGAGACCTCAAAACTGTGCTAAACGAAGAAACCAAATGGGAAGGCTGCATACAGTGTGATCATATTTGTGCAAACTAAAAATCTGTAGTGACAGTGTGCATTCATGATTGAGGTCAAGACTCAGGGAGAGACCAACAAACAAATGGTTATGAAGACATTTCAAATGTAAGGAAACATCTACATCNTCCTCCTCCTGTGTTTATATAACTGTGTTTCATCACCAAAATCCAAACTGCAGATGTTAGTTGTAGTATGAAAAAGCCAGTTTACACTATACAGCAATTTTCAAAGTTTAGTTAGTAGCAGAATCTTCTGGGATACTAAAATTCAGCTATTTATCTTGCAGATTCAGTTACTGTCGTTCAAGATGTTGGGCACATGGATCAGGAAGCTGCATCTTCACCATCAACTGAGGGGTTGGTCTATGTGCAGATGGCCAGCTTATAGATTTGGAACTGTGGACCCCTTGAATAGAACCCGGAAGCTGGGAAATCCCCTGAGTAAAAACTCACTCAGATTTTCTACTTTAAGGAAGTTTGCAAACATGACTGTCTGCACAATAACACTTGAAATTCAGCTTTGTAGAATTTTCAGGTTCAGGAGCAGCTATACTTCAACAAGCCTTTGATCCTTGATTGACAAGTTGTTAGGAAGCCATGAGCTGTGGAGAGCATGTGAGGCAACATTGAGACAAGGGACATCTTACAGGGTCTCATTTACCTCAGGACCACAGTTGGTCAAAACCAGGATCTGGAATGCTCTTGCAAGATGTTTGTTGTGGAGGGAAAGCCAGTGATGCANCCCTGCGAAGCCTCTCTGGTCCAGGACTTTAAGTTTTAGTCTGTGAATGCTCTCTTTCTCTCTCTACTCAGCCGCAAGCTCTTCCATTTTTCTAAGAGACACAACTGGCAGGGATGTAGTGTGGGCCTTGAGGAACTCCCTCAGGGTGGAAGACAGGAAGGAGGTCTCAAGCTATGCTCTGAGAGAAAGCAAAACAGTGAACCTGTGAAGAGGAGGGCCAAATCAGTGAAGTTGGGGTGGGAGATCCATCATTCCTGAGGTGAGATTCAGGTGGGGTGGTGACCCGCCCCACCAGTACTGAATTGTTGTATTATTAGTCGTCTAAGTGAAGGTGG
>LZPO01075871.1:555167-565513 GCA_001675575.1 Neotoma lepida
AAAAAAAAAAAAAAACTTTATAAAATTTTCTTTTGATTTGAAAATTTTCCATTTCAGAAAGAAAGTTTTAAAATAAAGTAAGTAATAGTTAATGGAAAAAGTGTTTAAGTAGTAGGAAACTAAAATGAACAAAGCAGATTTATTGGAATGCATGGTTTGTTTTATGTCATGTTGCTGGAGTCTGTAAAGCTAATGGAATTTAAATACTTGGCTAGGAAGAAGGGAGGGCAGCCAGCTTTGACGTGCACCTATTTGCTTGTCTCTAGTGACAACCAGATTGCTCGATTTCTTCTTGATTGACTGCATCCAATTGTAAACTTTCAGCTCCAATCCCATCCATTTGGGCAGAGGAATTGTGTATATCACATAATGAAAGCTCAATTTTAAGAATTTAAGAAATATAATCAAGCCAGGTATAGTGGTGTATGCCTTTAATCTCAGCACTGGGGAGACAGAGGAAGGTGGATCTCTGTGAGTTCGAGATTAGTCTGGTCTACATAGTGAGTTCCAGGCTAGACAGGGCTACACAGTGAAACCTTATCTTTAGAAAAAAAAAGCAACACACACACACACTGCTCTTTTTATCTATGTCTCCTGGATAAAAGCCACTCATCTAATTCTACATATGAACTCAAAATGTATGTGCCTTGGTTCATCCATGTGGCATAACCAGGCCAGTCAAAACTGCAGTTCTTTTTCTTTTTTTAATTACAAATATTTCTATACAGTGTATTTTAAACCTGTTTCCCTTCCAGCAGTTCCTCCCAGACCCTCCCTACTTCCCTATGTACCCAACTTTGTTCTTTCTTTCTCTTAAAAACAAACAACAAAAACAAAACACAAAACTCACAAGACCAAAAATCAAAACAAACAAGCTAAAGACCANTAAGACAAACAAAACAAAACGGAAAACAAAACAAAACAAAAAAAGCAAAAAACCAATGGAGTTCATTTTGTATTGGCCAACTACTCTTGGACACNAGGCCTTATGATTGGTATAGTCAGGGACACTCCATTGGAGAGAACTGATTTTCCCTTTGCCAGTGGATATCAACTGCAAATAGCATTTTGGTTAGGNGTGGGAGCCTGTGTCCACTTCCCCCCTCTCAGTTCTGGAACCCAGTCTGGCATGAATCTGTTCAGGTCCTGTGCATGCTGTCACAGTCTCTGAGTTGATGTGTGTATCAGTCCTGTTGTGCCTGGAAGACACTGCTATCTTGGAGTCACCTCTGGCGTTTACACTCTTTTTACCTTGTCTTCGGCACAGATCCCTGAGTCTCGGAGAGAAGTTTAAAGAAAACAACCCATTTAAGGCTGAGTGCTCCAAGGTCTCCCACTCTCTGAACACTGTCTGGTTGTGGGTCTCTGTTAACCCCAGTCTACCAACCACAGTTCTTATACACGGTCTGAGTAGCTGTGGTTGTTTTTCATAAGATGTTGGTGAAACCTGCTTACAAATACTTGTCTGAGTCACTAAAAAGAATTGTTTTTCCAAAGCTCGCCAAATTAAAATGTCTCTGGATCCACAAATTCCTCTTTTATAAAACTCATCACATACCTGAAAAGTGTCAACAGTTTCCATGAGACNTAGGACAACTGCTTCCTGGATTTCAGTTTTTCACTTAGCATCATTTTTCTTATCTTTAGCATCACTGCTAATGATGCCTCTGTTTCCTGTCCTGAGCACCTACGATGCTTAAAGATAGCGTCAGTGAGGACTTTATTTCTGGCGACTAGAGTAAACTCAGACAGTGGAGATGGATTTCAAAGAGAGAAAGCAAGGAATGTCCTAATNGTGTGTCCCTGGAAGCAGTTACTAACAACATGTTTCCCTTCCCAGTGCCTCAGCTCAGTAAGCACAGTTCTTGAAGACACTGGCCTCTGATGATTCCATGAGGAAAGCCTGTATATGTTAGCCAGTTTAAAACAGAAGGGAAACCATGCAGTGGTGGTGCATGCCTTTAATCCCAGCACTCATGAGACAGAGGCAGGTGGATCTCTGCGAGTTCAAGGCCAGCCTGGTATACAGAGCTAGTTCCAGGACAGCCAAGGCTACAATGAGAGACCCTGTCATGAAACAAACAAACAAACAAAAACAGAAGTGAAGCTTAAACCAGTATTACTGTTGCATCCATGTAGTTTTGCACCTGTCTTGTATCACCCGTGTGTCAAGTACTTTCTAGATGCCTCATTTACACTGAAGAATGGATACTCACTCCAAGTCTGTNCACACTAGCAGCTGGCTTTGTATTTTGCACTCTATGCATATTGTTAAAAAATATAGGCAGACTCAGACTTGATTCAAAGAACACCTAAAGCAAATGACTGTGATATTCCAAAACAGTGGGATATTTTGGATTGTGCAATTGGGAATTTCTTTGTATTCTCCATTGATTTTCATTACCAAATATATGGATAATGATGAAATACTCTGGACTTGGAGAAATTCAGACCAACACCTGCTGGTCAGTGATGGACTGTAAGGAAATCCAAAACCCACCAACTAGAGAGACAAGGGCCACTGATTAAATGATGTCATGCATAAAGCAGAGGCCATGCCTCCTGGACACACCTGGCCCGGTTATGCCTGAGAAAGCTGCAGTTGCCTAAGTATCAGTGCCTCTGGGTTTAAGGGCCTGAAAACCGAAAAAAGAGCAACCTAGCAATTTAGAGCAGGAGCAGGGTCACCAGGAGGGGTTGCTCCTGGGGCCCTGGGTAACCGACTTGATTTATAACAATGGGGGAAGCTTCTGTGGTCTTGAGTAGGGCTTTCCAGACATCCTTACAATGCAAACACCGGCAGGTGACAGAGAGCAGAACAAAGCATTTGGTGCCACGTAAAGGCAGTGCTGCCGGAAGATGAAATCTTATCACCTTAATTACAAAGGGGCAGGTCAGGGTTAGAGACATGCTCAGTAGCCTAGGTAAGAAAAACCAAATCCTCNGGGCTGTATTTGGTAATATTCCTTTCTTTGGATAATTACCCTTTGGCTCCTAGTCTTTCAGCTACCAGAAACCTACTTCATCGGCTCTCTAATTTGGGGATAGAGCATTGTGGATTGTACCTGATAAACTATTGCTTGACATGTGATAACAAGATTTCCCCGAAAGCAGTCTGAATGAGTAAAGTATGAAAAGAAATTACAGCATCTTTATTACCTGTTAACAGCATGGTGATTTTTTAAAAATATTCATCATTTTTTTTTCTGGACATCCTGTCTGAGTGGCTGTCCTGTGCACACACAATGGTATCCAAGATCCCCATGGGTTTACAGTGGCTTTAGAAGGTTCTTGTACATAGATGCTATAAACCACAGTTCCTGGGATTTGTCATCTGAATGTTATAATTGCCTACCAGGAAATGTCGAGCCTCCTATTTCTCTTCTCAGAGATTTAAAGTCATCTCTTCTGTATTTTGTAATCATATGAAGGGAAACACAGTTGCCAAAGTAACTGGAGTTATTGGTACAATTTATAATTTTGGTGACATATCATTTTCCAGTCAAAATAAATTGTGGCTATTTTATATTTGTTACACAATATCAATATCAATTATTTCTCTTTTCCTAGAAAAAGGAAATTATTTTATGTTATAACCTTTAGCCAGTGCTTTCCTACATCAATGAGAAAGAGGCCAGAAAACCAAAGGTTCGTGGTAAAATAATGGACCAAATTCCAGCTCACAGTTTTAACAAATGTTAGTCTCTACTCAGTTGTAAACTACAGACCAGTAATGCCATCTATACTTACCTGCCAAGGTTTTTATAGAGCCCACCGAGAGAAAAATAAAAGATGTCCAAAATTGCCTTGAAAATTCTAATACTACATCCTCATAAAGAGTAAAATCATAAAATCAGATGTTTTAGAGGATTTGTGCTAATTTCCTTGCTTCCCAATGCCAGCAATGCCTGTACCATCTCTGTCACCAAGGAGGGNGTGGTCTCAGCTTGCCCAGGCCATGGGCCACCAGCCTGTTTCCTGGGCATGTGGTTAATCACACGTTGAGGGCGTCATTTCTGAAAGCTGAAGCTATCAGTCCAAAGATGACTTTCANTATATCAAAAACTAATTGACTTCAACACAATGACATGAGACTGTTGACTCATTTCCCAGAATGGAATCACAGCAGCTAGACTTTGGCAGAATAGTCTAATCTAAGTTCCCATCCTGGGTGTAGATTCCTTTTTAAAATGGAAGTGTACAAATCGTGTGATTCAAGCATCAATCACAGGTATTGTAGGACTGGCACTTCAGAATTTTAGAACTGTTGTTATTTGTTTTTGCTGTTTTGGAGGGCCTGCCACCCAGTTCCCACATAAATCATGCACAGAGGCTTATTCTTAATTATGAATGCCCGGCCTTAGCTTGGCTTAGTTTCTTGCCAGCTTTCCCTAACTTAAATTATCCTGACTACCTTTTGCCTCTGGGCTTTTCCCATTCTCTTACTTCTGTAAATCTTACTCTTACTCCATGTGCAGCTGGGTGGCTGGCCCCTGGTGTCCTCCTCCTTCTCTGGCTGCTAGCTCTTTTTTCCCTATATTTCTCCTTTTATTTATCCTCTCTGCCTGCCAACCCCACCTATTTCTCTCTCCTGCCTCACTATTGNCCATTCAGCTCTTTATTAGACCATCAGGTGTTTTAGACAGGGACAGTAACACAGCTTCACAGAGTTAAACAAATACAACATAAACAAAAGTAAAATACCTTAAAATAATATTCTATAACATAGAACCTGGGTGAAAATAACAGATTGAAATAAATAATTTTTTAGAACCCAGTAAGTCTTTAAAAGCAACTTAACGATGTTCAATTTGAATAGCCTAATATATCCCAACAAGTCCAAATATAAGCTCTGTGTATCATCACCACAGTCAAGAAAATAAAGATTTTTATCACCCCCCAACATCCTTTCATTCCTTTCTATAGCCCATTCCCAAGCCTCTTGCCCCAAGCAAACATCAAAATATAACCTGCTTCCAAATGTTATATGAATTTCAGAATAATAAGCAATGTGTTAATTTTGTAGTATAGCTTTAGAGATTCTCTTATGTCATTGCAAACATTGGCTCTATCCATTTGACTGAGTATATGGAAATGTCAGAATATTTTCACCCTTAATCAGCTATGTGAATCTCCAGTCCCCAGCTATGGCAGAGCGGCTGTCTTCAGGCACAGGTATGTGTTTCTGTTTTTCTTAACTAAGTGTTTAAGGATGGGGTGTACCTTTGGCTCTCTTCAGTCAGCTGAGGAGAAGAGAAAGGTCGAATCTTGGTTTAAGAATATAGCTGCTTTGGGCTGGAGAGATGGCTCCACTGACTGCTGTTCCAGAGGACCTGGGTTCAATTCCCAGCATCCACATGGCAGTTCACAAACGTCTGTAACTCCAGTTCCAGGGGACCTGACACCCATGGCAAAATACCAATGCACATAAAATAAAATAAAAGAATGTATTTTAAAAAAGAATATAGCTGCTTTACAGTCATGTGCCACACTGGCTTTAAAAACAAGAAGGAAGGAGGCAGGAAATCTCTCTAATAAGCAGAGAGATGGAAGCAGTGGCCCAGGTCTTCTACTTATATGGAGAGGGAAATGACCAGACATAGAAATGTAAGCATGTTGCTTTGTCCTACAGTGTCATGGGCCAGATATTTGGTTAGGTATTGAGATGGAAAGGGACTGAGAATTTTGAGACAAGTGGGCTGGGTTCAGACAAGTAGGCTGGGCATATGGGTGAACTTTCAAGAGAGAGAATCAGGTGTCACATGCTGTCTTCACAAGACAATGCTAGTGAAGAGTCACTGCCCAGCAGGCACAGTGAGTCAGCATGTGGTCATTAGCCACTCTTCTGACCACTCAGGAAGACACAGTAGTCCTGCGCATGAAATGAGGTGTTAGCAGAAGGGGAGGATTCTCCTTTTTGCTGAGGCTGAGCTGACGGAAACCCCTGCATGTACTTTCAGAGACANCAGTTCATATGGAGACTCTTCCTGCTGGTCAGTCAGCAGCTCAACCAGAGCTGACTTCCTCTACAGAGCCTGACAAGGAACACTCTTATGAGACTCATGGAATGCCTGACACAAAAGCACAAAATCCCATAAAGCATCTGAGGACCAGGACACTCCTTCACACTGCGGTGGGCTCAGGATCACAGAACCGGTGGTTCTATCACACACTGCATGACAAGGAGCAGCCAGAATCATGGGATCCTGAGAAGCCATTCCTTTTCTTATTTTATTATTTGGGGGAGGGGTTACCATGGACAAAACTCAGGGTCTTGCTGTGCTTAGCACATACTCTGCTGTGTGTACCCAGCCCTGGGAGTAAATTCTTGAGATGCAGCTGCAGTATTTCTCCACAGGAAGTGTTCTGTGTTATGCACAGTAAGGTGCCCTTCATAGCCCACCAGAGGCCCCTAGAAGACTGCACTTGCTCTGGAGGGAGACCACAAAAGTCTATGGAGAAAGCAGGAAGATGCAGCATCACTCTCAGAGTTGCTCTAAGGACCCCCTGGACTTTTCCTCTTGTGACTCTGGGTCGTGCAAGGTGTTCAGGTCTCTGTCAGCAAGGAAGGCTACCTGTGGGTCAGCTTCAATTTGTGTCTCCTCCAAAAGACGAGGTGAGACAGCCTCATCGAGGCAGAGTGGTTGGTATCAGCAGGAGGAGGTAAGGTGCTTGATTTTACAAAAGAAACATGAACACACACAGCATATATGCCACACCCCCACACATGTACATACATACCATACATGCACAGGCACATAAGCACACAAGCACACACCAGACATACGCAGGTACACATATACACAGCAACAGCATACATAATAGGCATGTGCATGTGCACACCCTCCTGTGCATACAGTGAGTGAAAATACCTAGGCATTCGGGAAAGCTGCTCCTGTGNGNGCTGAAGGTAGCTTTGTTAGCCTCCCTTTTCTGAGATTCCCTCAAAGAAATGATGGAGTTACTGGAGAATGTCTCTGGAAGAAAATACCTGCAGTGCTGGGAGTGGGGAACAACTGGACCGTTGTGATTAAGCCAATGTGTCACACAGTGACCCTGCTGGGCACATAAGGAGGCCCCAGTCTGGATTACCCTCTCTGGGACTGTCACAACTTTTGTGCAGTGGAAAGTCCTCACCAGTGAGAGCTGAGTGTGTTCTATGCCCAGACTTTCCTCCCTCCTGTCCTTCCCTCCCCCTTTCCCTTCTTCCTTCCTTCCCTTCCCTCCCTCTTTCCCTCTCTCCTGTCCTTCCCTCCCCCTTTCCCTTTCCTTCTGGAAACAAAAGCTCAGATAAACCCTTCTGCTTCTGGTCATGGCATTTTACCATAGTAACAGAAAAGTAACTAATACACCTACGTCCACTCCCAACACACACACACACACACACACACACACACACACACACACAGAGAGAATATTGAGGGCAGTTTGTTTGTAAATGAATGCTTTCAGATGTCTTTTATCTTTAATCCACATCCTCTTGCTCTTACTCATCATAACATCTTTCCCTGTGGGCCAGCAGGGTGCATTGTGTGCATGTGTATGCATGTATGGAGACCAGAAATTGATGTCCTGTGTCTCCCTCTCTTGTTCAGTACCATACTTTTTAATCCTCCATTTGAGTTTAGCCAAAAAGTCAAGAAGTTATAGTANCTTATTTTTTTGAGACAGGGTGAAGCAGGANCTCACTGACTCACCAGGAAGTGTCTGAAGTTTTCCTGTCTCTATCTCTCTAGCACTGTGACTGCTGGTACAGAGCTGCTATGTATGTATGAGAGCTTTGGGGAATCTGAACTCAAGTCCTCATGCTTGCATCGCTTTTCCAGCTGTGCCATCTCTCCNATTCCAACAACATCTTATTTCTGATATTATAAAACACCAGAGAAGAAAACGGTGTTTTCTGTGTTCTGTCTCACCAGTAGAACAGGCCCTTGAACAGTCCAAGTGCCTCCCAACCAGAATGAGGGCTCACGTCAGGACCAAGTACAGACTATGTTCTCTGCATCATTGCTTATGTGGAAATCAAATTCTGTCACATGAGCAATAGGNTATTATTCTAAAAGCTAGTTATAAGTCTAACAATACTATTACTACAATAACTGGCTAATAACTATATTTGGACAGTGAATACTTANTAGAATGTTACATAATTAGAAATAATATGAATGCCTGCCTGGGTAACTGGTCAACCACAGTGACTATGTAAGATTTAGTATAATTTACACATTCTGCTTCGAAAACTAATGACATGGGGAAATAATTTACCACTAAAAAATATAGCACAGAAATCTAGCCACACTAAGCTACATTTGGAATAGTAGTTTGCCCAAATCTTTCCTATACTGATTTTGGAATCTGGAATTACAAAGAGTGTCCTACAATGCCAAGCAAAACCGTTTCATTTCCTCTGCTTTACCTTAACTGTCTTGGGACTTTGGTAAGAACTTTTATAATGAAATTAACGTGCCAAAAATATCAAGGAAATGTAGAAATTAGAAGGAAGAAGTGGCAAAAGGGGGTTGAGTAGGCAGTCAGGCTGTCTTCTTCTTCTCTTCTCTTTTTTTCAGTAGACAAAATCAAAAGCAGCAGCAGCAGCAGCAGCATGATAGATGAGTAAGTGGAGCTGTGAAGAGCTCCCCAACTCAGGAGCTGTGACTGTCAAACCAGTTTGTGATTAACTTGGTTTTCAAAAGCAATGAGAGAGATTTAACTCAGGCTACAAGAACTCGCTGCAGAACAAACAAGAAGCCTATCAATATTGAAATGCAAATAGCATGAGATAAAGAAGCAGGGATCATGAACTTTTCATCTAAAAGGAGGGAAATGCCATTTGTTTTCTTAACATTGCCTTAATTTAAAAGACTACATTTTTAGCTATGTTATATGATGCATTTGTTTGCTAAGATAAAGCATTGCCTTGCTGCCTAGAATTTGCTCAAGGATCAAACATGAGGATAGAAATGGAGGGTAGAAATGACCAATTGAGACTGTAATTGGTCTTCTCATTGAGCAAGAAGGAAGGTGCTGGGCAGCCATAAACAGGCAGCCATTGATTGGGTCCTTACAGCCCTGTTGCCCTGAAGAACTTCTCTCTCTGTCAGCCTTGGGCAGCCTGAGCCTGGGTTCAGCATCCATGTTAGAAAGAAGTTTCTATGAAGTTTCTTCTGTTGGGCTGGCATGTAGGTCACTCCTGAGGATGGATGAGTGACTGGGAAGCAGTCGCCCCAGGGAAGGAGACTTTTCTGAGGAGGAGCTGTGTAAGCATTTGCAGGCTGCTAACTGTGCTGACCCAGGCAGCTGCTGCCTTAACAACTGATCTGCAGCCCTGGGCTTTGTCCCGCAGATGTCACTAGAGGCAGTCCCCAGGCTCTGCAGGCTGGTCTGCTGTTGAACTCCCTAGAGCTGCCCGGTTTTGTTGGTCTTGCCTTCCCTTCCCTCCTACCTAAGTTCCAGGAATGTATTTATACCCTGAAACTGAAAAAATGGTAATGAGCAGGTCAGTCTTTCACTGCTCATACTGACATTTGTAGCTAAAGCACTATCTGAGGATGGATTCAACCCACAGGAGGTGCTGATGGTTGTGATCTAATAGTGTGTACGGCTCAAGAAAAAAACAAGATAATTGCAAGAGGAGCTTCCAAATTTACTTCTTTAACAGTGAATTAACTGTGGAACTGCCGAAAGTAAGGCAGATGTATCTTCTGGACAGAAATACAAGAGCAACTAAGTTTTACAGGTGCCCAGGGCACTCATTTCTCCAAGAGAAATGCAAATTGATCAGTGNCCAGGGGCCAGTGAGGTGACTTAAACGTCTTCATATGAAATGTGGCTGGACTATGACCAGAGCTGTATGAAGGGGTGGGGGGGCTACTCACTGTTAAGAGATTTACAGTATTTTTGCATTGGTGCTGAGTATTGTATTTTATTTATAAAACCTTTATCTCCTGCTGCAGAAGCAGCCCAGACCCCAATATATGAACACTGGTGTCTGCAAATGGTTATCTGTCTCTCAGTCCTGTACTGTCAGGCTGACTATGTTTGACAGTTTTACTTATCCCTTTCTAACAGTGGCAGAGTGTGGATCGCCTCACTAAAGAACACTGCAAACTTACCCTGGTCCCCTCATTGGTGAACTTGTTTTGAGTGACACAGGTGCAGGCTGTGCAGCAGGCACAGACTGCTGCACTCACTCTGAGAAGCATCCCTGCGTCTCCTACATTCCATGTTCTGCTTCTTGATGCTGGTCATTAGTGATTTCCTCTATACACATTTTAGGGTGCATGAAGATCTCTCAGAAAATCTCATTGGTTGGTACTAGAAAACACTATTAAATGTTTTTTTTTTTT
>LZPO01075871.1:581015-615580 GCA_001675575.1 Neotoma lepida
TCCTCTTCGTTCCTTTTCTGTTGCTGTGATAAAATACCCTGACAAAAAACTTAACGAGAAAAGGTTTATTGTAACTCACAGTTCCAGGGTACAGTCCATCTTGGTGGGGAAGTTAAGGTGGCAGGCATNTGGAGCTCCTGCTCACATTATGTCCACAGTCNGAAGCAGGAGNTGATGGATGGATGGATATTATCACTTTTCTAAGTTCTAAACACTTCCAAGTTCCAGCCACAAACAGGTTCCAATGGCCTGAGAACCACAGAGCCAGGTGTATCATACAGATACATCATACAGTGGGTTCACTTCTAGTACCTTTCATGCCNAAGGTTCCTGTGATGGTTAGTGTTAATGTAGGTGGGAAAACCTACCTGCTGTGGTTGGTACCATTCCGTGGCTGGGATCTTGGACTGAATAGGTAGAGAAGTGGAGCTGAGCAGCTTTTACTTCCTGATTGTGGAGGTGACTTGACCAGTGTTTCCATGCTCCTACCACCCTGATTTCCCCACCATGATGGACCCTTGAACTATGCATGGGAATAAACTATTTTTTCCCTTATCTTATTAGTTGCTTTTGTTAAGGTATTTTATCCCAGCAACAGGAAAAATAACCAAGGCATCCATCTATTGAACTTTGGTAATTTTGCTTTGTTTTTGAGATANAGTATCACTATGGAACCCAGATGGCCACAGACTCTTGGTGCTCTTGTCTCAGTGTCCCCAGTCCTGCAAGTTGTCATACACAGCCTACTCACATTTTTATCAAAACTATTATTTACTTTAGGAATGACAATTAATCTTTTGAAGTAACCAAAGCTCTGTTGAAAATAGTGCTACACAATTCCATGTGTAGTACAAAGCCATATAGTACACACTCCCTTCTGTCCCTGTGGTGGTGCACTTGGTGACTTTCTTAATTTGCATCTGGCTTCACTTGGCAACCATTAGTATGATTGTTCTAAGAAATAAATAAACAAAAAAACATTAACTATTGGTCTTACTTTCCCCTATTATTTATCCAATGGTTTTCCTTTCCTTTTGTTATTTGGATTTCTGACTTCCTGAAGAAGTCATTTTAACATCTTCTACATAGCACTTCTGCTGGCTCTGGATTTCCTCAGACTTTGTTTTCTCTTTCTTTATTTCTTGTTTTTATCTTGAGGACAATTTCTCTAAATATAGAATTCTATACTGGCATTTCTTTTCATTTCAAAATGTTGATTATCTCACTTCACTTTTCTTTTTCTTTTTTTTTGGACAGGGTTTCTCTGTGTAACAGTCCTGGCTGTCCTGGAACTCACTTTGTAGACCAGGCTGGCCTCAAACTCTCAGAGATCTGCCTGCCTCTGCCTCCCAAGTGCTGGGATTAAAGACATGCACCACCACTGCCCGGGTTTTTTGTTTGTTTGTTTGTTTTGTTTTTTTTTTTGTTTTTTTTTTTAACCAGCTGCTGGTGAAAAGTTTGCTGATATACCCAGCTGTGTTCCTGGGTAAGGCACATGCCTAACTTTGTCTTTGGTCTAGACCTTTTTTGCATGTTTGCTTTTCTGCAGTTGTTGGTGATTAACGATTAAATGCAGTTGCTTAAGAAGAGACATAGTGAAGAGAGAGCACAGTTCCCATCTGTGGTGTTCTCTGGGCTGAGAGGTCTGTGCACTGATATTTATCATTGATTTTAGAAAGTTCTCAATCATTGATACTTCAAATGTTTGCTTATCATTCTCTTTTTGACTTCTTTCTGGCATCCTCATGATAGAGAATGCCTTCAGGAAACTGCTATAATATGTAATATTTCACTCTGTCCATCTCATTCTTTTTTCTCAGTGGATTTAAATTTAGTGATTTTTCTATTGATAATGAAGAATGATCATTTTCTTTTCTGTGTGNTTGCTGGATGAGCCTATATCAAAGGCATTTTAAAATCATTTCTGTGCTTTATTGTAATGTTTTTATTCTTACTTAGAGTCCCCAGCTCTCGGTTTTCATCACTCATCTGTTATTGTATGTTACTGACTTTTCTTTTCTTTTTTCAAAGATTTATTGATTTATTATGTATACAGAAGAGGGCACCAGATCTCACTACAGATGGTTGTGAGCCACCATGTGGTTGCTGGGAATTGAACTCAGGACCTCTGGAAGAGCAGTCAGTGCTCTTAACCTCTGAGCCATCTCTCCAGCTNCCTGACTTTTCTACTATAGCCCAGAAGATATTTTATCTTGGTCTACTGAATGCCCAATCTGATGATCTAGGCACCAGCAGCTTCCCATTTTTCATGTGTCCTTGTTTTTGTCTTTCTTTCTTCTTCACCTTGGGCTATCCCAAATACCATTCCTCAGAGAGAGTCTGACTTCACTGTTACCTTAGCTCTAGTTCACTGTGGTTACACTGGAGCCTAAAAAGGGAACTAGTAAATACTTCTGTCATAAATTGATTATAGTGATCCCACAATCATAGAAATCCTGTTGTTTCTATGGGTCCGTGTCTCGGGATTGCTCCCACGGTGTAGCCTTTAAACCCTCTCCAANCCCCTTTCTTGCCTTCTCTTTTCCAATGTTCTCTACATTATTCTCTTTTGTTCTCTCCATCTCTCCCTGCCCTCAGCACTATATAAGACAATGTAAATTAAAGTGTGCTCTACGTTAAGATAATTGTGGATTCACTGCAATGTACGAAATCACATATTCCACTGATCTTTCCCTGAGTTATCCCCTGATCANAGCTTGTGATGGCTGTATCAGCGAATNACAGCTCATGTGTTTATACTCATGGTCAAGATACTATCCATTCCCACCACAAGGACACCTCACCTTGCCCCTCCATAGCCATAACCTCTTTGTTTTTGACCTCATCATCCTCAATCCCTGGTGATTGTTGACCTCCTCTCTGTTTCCATAAACCTAGTATTTAAAAAAGTTCTGAAATAAAATTCTAGAGGCTAAGGGATGTACTCAAGTGGTAGATATCACTTTCTTCGTATGAGTGAGGTCGTAGTTGGCTCCTCAGCATTGATTTAAAAAAAGTAATTCTACAGTATTTGAAACTATTAATATTTTGAGAATGCCTTTTTTTTTGCTTGTAGAAATTATTTGTCACCCACCTCTATATGTAATCTAATATTTTTCTGACCATTGGGTAAATCTTATTGGAATTGAGGTGCAGATCAATGCAAAGGCTAAGAAGGTTATCAGAATCTGAATCGTGAAGTAGAGATTTCTGTTGCTTTTATGCAGTGCTTTTACCCTGTGAGGAAAAGTCACGAGGCACAACAAAACCCACTATGAGAGTTTTATTAGGAGGAGGGAGGGACAGGACAGAATGTGATCAGGCCTATTGGAAAGACATGTACGGAGAGTGGGGAGGGTACATGGGATCCACCTTTTATGGACTACCCCACACATGTGTATATGGGCCCTCATGGCTACACCACATATGCACACAGATTACGTGATCACGCTTTGTGCAAATTATGTAGTATGTACGGCCCCAGACTAGGCAGAAATGACTAAGTGTCTCGCCAGGGCATTCTTGGTCATGGGGGCATGGCTAGAATTCCTCTCAATTTCCTGCTATGCTGTAACCTGCTTATCTAATGTTTNCACCAATGCATGTGGATTCGATTATTTGTTTTTATTTTTTTTCCCAGTTTTTTGAGACAACGTTTCTCTGTGTAGCCCTGGCTGTCCTGGAACTCATTCTGTAGACCAGGCTGGCCTTGAACTCAGAAATCTGTCTGCCTCTGTCTCCCAAATCTGGGGTTAAAGGTGTGTACCACCATTGTCTGGCATCCACCAATGTGTTTTAAAAGTGCCTTGTTTTTGTTTTTTGTTTTTTTTTTAACCTTCTTTGGTTCTGCTACCATGAAAACTCCATGCCCTGATAAAACACTGACCAAACCAACTTGGGAAGGAAAGGGTATTTAGCTTACACATCCATGTCACAATCCATTACTAGGGAAGTCAGTGCAGGAACTCCAGGCAGGAACCTGGAGGCAGGAACTGAAGCAGAATGCTGTTTACTGGCCTACAGTGGGCTGGGCCTACAGTGGGCTGGGCCTTCCCGCATCAATCATTAATCAAGAAAATGCCCCACAGAGGTGCCCAAAGGCCAACCTGANAGAGGCAGTTCCTCCATTGAGGTTTTCTCTTCTTAGGTGACTACCTTGTGTCAAGTTCACAAAAACCAGCATACTTCATGAAACTGTTACCACATTGGAACCTGGTATTTGGGGAGACCTAAATCTGTCCCTTAGATACAGACACCCATGTTCGGCTCCAGAATAAGCTGCCTCTTATTTCCTTTGAGGTGAGAGTTGTGGTTTGTATTAATTAACACTGTTGAAGTCTCTTTCCTAATGGGGCGATTACAGCAATCCTACCACCTCTACTCCCCTCAGCCTCCTGCTTTCTCTGTGGTTTGAGCTTTCTGTTACACTTACATTAGTGCTTATCTGCGGGCACCTCAGATTTTGTTCACTTCATTTCAAAATTTTTAATGTATTATTTGTTGAGAATTTCATGAAATGTATTTTAATCATATTCCCTCCCCTCCACTCTTTAAAACACCTCTTAGATTCCTCTTTTTTAACTCCAATTTAGGATGGGTATCCCCTGGAGCATAGTTGATCTACCAGGGGCCCTATCCTTAAACTGACCCTTCTCCCCTCAGGATCCATTTCCTGTCAATAGATCTTCCATTAGGAGTGGTGCCTGGGATGCCCTCCTGCTCTGTGCTGGAAGGTTGGCTGGTTCTTTTNTAGGTCTTGTGCTGACAAGCACAGCTGCTAGGAGTTTGGGTACTGAGGTCTTATCATGTCCAAAGGACANTGTGTTGCTCTGGTCCCACCATCCTCTGACTCTTATAGTCCCTCTGGCCCATCTTCAGAGATGGTCCCTAAGCCTTATGGGGAGAAGTAATGATTATGGACACGCTGTTTGTGGCTGAGCACTCCACAGACACTTACTCTCTGTGCTTTGACCTGTGGGAAGTTTCTGTAGCCTGGCTTATACCTTTATTCACTTAAAAAAATTCTATCTGAATTTGATTTTCAAGTTAGGTATCTTTTCAAACCTTTTCTTCTNTGTCTCTTCCAGTTCATCCCTCCATTTGTCTACTCACTGAAGTCTTCTTGGCCACTGAACTCTTAAGCTAAACATGTATCTTAGTTCTAGGATTTCTGTTTGTATCTTTATTGCTTTATTTCTTCAATGAAGTTTTCTACTTTTTCATTCCTCTAAGGTTAGAATAGCCTACTAAATTCTGAGGCTCTTGGTTTATTGTGGTCTTAGTGTAGTTCAGATTCTTAGTGCAAAAGAATTCCTTTCTGTCAGTGAAACCAGTCGTGTCTGGCTTTCAGTGGATATTTCTGGTGAGTAGGGGCAGGAGGGTATGCTCTCAGACTTTTGGATTGTTTTGTCTCATGGGATCTCTAGAAGTCTCCTATTACTTCTTCAATCCAGCTCCCGAAGTGTTAATATTCTGATCCTGCCCCTTGGTGCCACCCTATGCCCTGACGTAAAAGCCTCTACTTAAGGGAAAACTCTGCTCCTTCTCTCTCTCTCTCTCTCTCTCTCTCTCTCTCTCTCTTTCCTTCCACGAGGTGTACACCCCACTTTCCTCTCTCTCTCTCCCTCTCTTTTGCTCTCTCTCTCTCTCCTCTCTCTCTCTGTCTCTGTCTGTCTTCCTCTTTCTGTCTTTCTGCCTCTTCATCTCTCTAGTATAATAAATAAACTATTTCCATGCTGATGCAGTGTCTGGGTTTTGTATCTCCACCAGCTGCCTGCTGCCATGCCCACATGGACTGGGCCACTGCCAGGCCGCCATTGCATCTGGGGGTCCCGCCGCATACAATTCCTAACACCAAGGATACCTCTCTCCTCCACCTTGCAGAGCCAACAGCAGCTGCATGCTTGTCTCCCAACACTTCCACCAGAAACATAGACAACAAAGAAAAATGGAGGGAAACAGCATTGACAGCACNAGTGTAACCTGAAGGCAGAGGATGCCTAGATTTAAAAACTGTTGTGAAGTAAAATAGACGAAGACCCAGAGGGCCACCAGACACATCCAGCCTTCTCCTGTGGTAGGCAGCAGACCTGAGAACATAGGGTGGGGAGGGTGAAGAAGAGCTAACTACTGGCCATCCAAGTCTAAAACCTCTCTTGAAAGGGTGAGATANCACAAATAAGTCACACCAGGTAAGCCCAGAGCAGGGCAGGTCTACCCTCTGAAGTCTTCCTCGGACTGCTTCTTGTCTTTGGCAGGCAGTCTTCCCACATCTACAGTCCTGACATAGGTGTGTTCACGGTCTTTTCTCATCTGGTTTTGCATCCTCCTACATGGGTGTGCTGAGCACAACAGTCCNGAACCGGGGATGTAATGCCTTGTGCTCAGAGGTGCCATGTCTTCTATTTAAATCTTTGATTGTCCTTTTCTGACCTCAGTCAGTGGTAGGAGGGAGGGGCATTGCTTCATTGTCTCCACACTTCATGATACCAGGTGTGGGCTACACAATAGTGAATGTGCATTTCCCTGCATGGCCTCCAGGTAGANGAAGCAGACACGCTAGCTCTGCAGGCCTCCTTTGTCACCAATGCCNCCAAAGGTTGAGGAATGTTCTNCTGCTATGGGGTGGGGAGAAGGCCCCAGGTCTTTCTCCATACAGTGTCCACCAACACCAGAGAGTGAGAGGCCTTGTTCCTAGAAGGTGGAGAAACCATCCCATGCCCTCATGTGGTTTTGTTTGACACTGCCCAGTGGGGATGATGGAGTCTTCACTGGGGCCCACTGNAGGAGGAAGGTTTGGCTGCTCACTTGGGCTTCAGTTANGTGATTAGAGTTCTGGGTCTGGCAGCACCGCCCTGCCCCAGTTCTGGTTCTGGTCCTGTCAGTTGGAGAGTGATTACAGGGCTTCCCTCATCATTTCATGTTTGCATTTCTACATTACTCAGCTCTGCACCATGTCTGGATTGGGGNAAGCAGAAACTCAGCCCAAGAACTTACCACTGAGTGGGTCTTTGTTTTCCANGTCCCTCGGNGGATCCACCCTCTTCTTCTACCTCTCATAGTCACTTTGTGTTTGTTGTGTAGAAGTTGTTTGTGTCAAGATGAAATAGTTCTTGCTAGTCTCACACAAAACTGAAGCCAGGGAGCAATAAAGAAGGAATGCTCAGTCCTTACTGCCAATATAATTACTTTCTTCAGCACTGTCACTAGACATCCCTTCTCATTCTTTGGGGACCCTCTGCTGTGTAAGACTCTCAGGCATGCTTAGATTCAGGAACAAAGTTTTTCTTTAGCATTCTGTAAGACTGCTTCAATTCCACAAGGAGCTTTATACTTCCACCAATGGGCAGAGGCCACTCCAGCCTCTGCATCCTCCCCAACCAATCAAACTGAGTCTCTCTCTCTTTCTCATTTCCTTTTAAATTTCTTTGACTTTACCTCCACTAGTATGTAATCTGCTGTGGCAAATGTATTTGTATTATGAGGTCATTATTCTTAAGAAAATTTAGAAGGAGAAAGAGACAGAGAGAAAGAACATGATATTGGATGGGTAGTAGGGGTTGGGGAAGATCTGGGAGCAGTTGGGGGAGGATGAGGGCATGACCAAAATATAATGTATAAAATTTTAATAAAAATATAGAAAAGAAGATGTTTTCTGACTGCCATCTAGTTTGACAGTTTTAGACAGAGTGTTCAGGTGCAGCTGAAGGAGCTGGAAACTGTGCCTCCACTTTGCAGAAGTCATGGGCTTTGTTTGTTTCTGTTTCTCTCTCCCTTCCTCCAAAGGCCTTTTGTGAACATTTCCATTTCTCCCTTTCCTCATGGAGACAGAGGCTATTGGACATCCCTTCTGGGGCCTCATCTGCAGAGTGATATGGGGGTTCCCTTCCTTCATTGGCATTCTTGTTACTGCAGAGGTAATATGCATTTTAAATATGTACTTTGGATTCCCTTCCCTATGAATCTGCCTGTTTATGCTGGACATCCAGCATAAACTGGATTTTGGTAACAGTTTGCTTCCATTTGTTTCTTTTCCCAGGAGTCTCCCACCTATCTACAAACTAGTTCTGTATTTGTAAGTTTTCTCCGGTCCCACCTGGGCCCGCAGCCACTCAGACCCAAATAAACACACAGAGGCTTATATTATTTTCAAATTATATGGCCTAATGGCTCAGGCTTCTTGCTAGCTAGCTCTTACATCTTAAATTCACCCATTTCTATAAATCTATATTTTGCCATGTGGCTTGTGGCTTACCGGTACTTTACATCTTGCTTCTCCTGGAGATGGCTAGCAATCTCCTCAGCTCTGCCTTTCTTCTTCTCTCTCCAGTTGGAATGTCCCACCTAACCTTATTCTGCCTCACCATTGGCTAAACAGCTTTATTTATCAACCAATTAGAGCAACACATATTCACAGCATACAGAAAGACATCCCACAGGACTAAATCTCTCCTGGTCAGAGAAGGATTATAGATTCACAATGAGGCAGATTCAGCTGGAATAAACCTCTAAATGGTTTACAGTGTGTATAAAAATGTACATAGGCTTGAAAGGAGAGGGAAAAAAGGATAGACAGTTATATAAAGAAATAATTTTTTAAAAATAAAGTCTTTTAAAGAGACAGTAAAAGTAATATAAAAAATAAGCCACGTAAAGATGGAAATCATACACAGAGTCTGGATTATATATGGTCTTTGGGATTTTTAACTGCAGAAAGACATTTGATTGAAAAGGCTACTCAGTTAAACCAATATGTTTATTTTAAAGATATCTTGACTTCAAAACTTGGATCTAAGGTTATGTTGCTTTGGAAAGGAGGTTCTGCTTTTGTTTCCACAGAAGATGAGAACCTGTGGATTGCTTCCAGGCTAATATGGTTTGATCAGCCAAGACCTCCTGAAAGGTCTCCAATGACACCATGGCCCAGATGATCTAACATCCAAAAACAGCTTCAAGGCAACTGGCTCAGACAACGCAGCCTTACAGACTATTCCAGTCAGGATATGACCATAATTCTTAATTTTCTCAGGATCCCCATAAGATTACCAGTGCCTTCAACCAGTAGGAAGCAGTATGAGAAGCTACACCCAAATTCCCAAAATATTGTTTATAAATGTTTATTTTTATTTAAAGCAGGTTGATTATAAATGCAATCTCTTTCTAAAGAAGAAAAGGGATATAGCATAGATATGATAGATTATTGAACCTATTTTTAAAGAGCAACAACTTGTTTAGAATGTTTTACACTGCTATGGATTTTAGTTTATTGATACAAATTTAAAGTTAATTTTGTTATACTGTATATATANTTCTACTCTTGTTTAAAAAGTATTTTGTTTGTGCAACTCATTTAAATTGTAATGGATAATTAAGAAATACAGNTTAATAANTAGTCATCCATGATAATCAAACTCATAGTTATGTTAGTTAAGTTTTCTAGGTATACATAGATATATTTCAATTAGGTAGGTAATCTTCAAACACTTCAAAGACTTATAGAATATGCCATTTAAAATGTTTTAAAAACTTAGACTTTCTGGACAGTGAAACACATCTGCTCCTGCCAGCACCAATTTACTTCAAAGAAAAAGATGGGCATCAAAGACATTCCATATAGAATTTATCTTCTTCTTGGCAAGAAATAGCCATTTGGGCAAGAAACTCTTCTTGCCTAGACTGATTGACAAAATGTTGTATCAACTGGGCATACAGGACCCATAGGAAGGTGACCACTGAAATTTAGAAGACAAGATGGTCCTTCTGGTTCCTACTTCACAGAAAAAAACTACCAGACATTCTACAGAATGCAGGAAAACGTGACTGAAAAACTCTAGGCCTATAGGCTGAAGATGGATGCTCCAATGTTACAGAGGAACTTTTGATGACTGTCCAGGCAGCCAGCTGTCTCTGTCATTCTAGATTTTTAAAAGTTGCTTACAATATTCTTCCTGTTTACTTAGGTAATATTATTTCCTTCTGAGGTCTTTGATGTAATTGAAGACTAGATAGTTATAATTATAATTTTTCTTGGTTATGATAAAAGATAAGTTAGATATGAAACCTTAGACTCACAAATATAGGATAGAGAGAATATTTCTTTAAATTTGCCAAATATAAATAGACTAGATATTGTAACTATAATTCTTGCTTGATAACTGTTTTGTTATATGTAATTTTACTATGTTAAAGTCAAAACCTTCCTTTTTGATTAGACAGAAAAGGGAAAGTGTTGTGGGATGTCTTTCTGTATGCTGTGAATATGTGTTGCTCTGANTGGTTGATAAATAAAGCTGTTTGACCTATGGCAAAGCAGCTTAGAGGCAGGCAAGAAATACAAGCAGATAGACAGGAAGGAGAAAGGCATAGCTGAGGAGACACTGCTAGCCACCGCCAGGAGAAGCAAGATATAAAGTACTGGTAAGCCACAAACCACGTGGTAAAGTATAGATTTATAGAAATGGATTAATTTATGATGTAAGAGCTAGCTAGCAAGAAGCCTGAGCCATTAGGCCATATAGTTTGAAAATAATATAAGCCTCTGTGTGTTTATTTGGGTCTGAGTGGCTGCAGGCCTGAGTGGGACTAGAGAAAACTTACAAATACACAGTTCTCTTTTTAACACTGAAGAAGGTTGATTGATGTGGTGATTCCCTTGTTTGCATATGTCACCTGCACTCTGGTTTCCATCCAGTCAGTATCCATCGTGTTCATGGAGTTGGTCACACTCTCTTCTTTGTCAGTATGTTTGCTCTTGGTTGTAATTTTTTATTTTCTGTGTGTGAGTTTAAAGAGACGTGTTCAGCTATGAATCATCAGTCCCAAGAACAATCCTGAGCCTCTGTGGAATACTTAGTTGATATTCTGAAGGCTATGGCGGAGATTGAGACACACACTTGGGTTTTCCATCAACTGTCAGGAAACTCTACACAAGCCCCTGAGGTTCCANGCAGCTTTGATAGTCTGTGAATTCTCAGAAAGCATGGCTTGACCCTTCCCCTAAGTGTTTTGATCGGATGCTGTAATCAGTATGCTTTTTAATGAACTTTGATCCTGACACCTGGTAATGCTGATTCTAACACACCTGGGTACTGATAACAGCTATTATGTTAATTATAAACTGCATATGATATGTATGAAAATAAAATCTGAAAGATCCTCACACTTGCTTTCCCTGGAGAAATATAAAATTCAAGGCCAGTTATCCATCCACAGGCAAATGGTTATTATTGTATCTATGAAGCCTTGTCCTGCCCTGAAACATATTCCTCAGGTTTTCATTCTTTCCTTTCTTCTTTTTCATCCTGTTCTTATTCCTCTGATTCTTTGCTACATGTGATCCTGAAAGCAAAATACAATTGAAAAGAATAATACTTTATCCAATATAAACATTTTAAAGGACTAACCTATACTAATATGTCAAAATGTTAGAAATTAGAAAAACAAAGTATTTTCCACATTCCACTAATCAAAGGATTTTGATGCATTAATATTGGATACTTAATGTAGTTGTAATAGTAAAGGAACTAAAAGTTCCAAGTCTGTATTTTTTAACTATGAGTTATCAAAGGTGTCTTTATTCTTAGAAATGAATCGTCATGGGCTGGAGGGATGGCTTAGTGGTCAAGGGCACTAGCTTCTCTTACCTCTTCCAGAGGACTGGGGTTGATCACCAGTACCCANATGGTGGCTCACAACTGTCTGTAAATCAAGTCCCACTGGATCCAGTGACCTTNTCTGGCCTCCACAGGTGTGCAGACATACATGCAGGCTAAACACTCATACACATTTTTCATTAAAAAAATGACAAAAAAGTCACAAGTAAATCTCATTTTTAAAAAAATTAAATGTTTACTGTGATGAAAACATAAAGCTCAATGCTGTCTGTAGACTATAATTTGTTTTCTTAATAACTTTAAAATTTTCTGTTTTTAGCCAAAATATCAGAAGTATGGCATGAAAGTGCAACTAGATAGGATGTGGTCCTTATCCTCTGTCTTCTTGTTTTCACAGCCAATTCAAGGCACATGGGCTAGGGGTGGAGGGTGTTGAGGGAAAATCTTTTTTTATACATTTAAAATCATAATGTGTTAAATTATTTGTCCAGGGGTTCATCTAGGTAATTCTCATTGACAAACATTTAATAGGATTGGTAGATTGGGGCAGGGGATAACTGTCCTGATCTTTCATATTGTATTTTTGGGTGATATCTGGGCACGTGAACTTCTTTTATTTGTTTTGTGTCTGATATAAACAGAGCAATTTGGTACAGAAGAGATGATGTGTGGACCATGCTGGGCCTAGAGGTTGGAAATGGGAGAATGAAGTCAGATGTATACAGGGGACTGGGCTGATGTACAGGATGTGCATCTTGGTCCAAAACCAGAGTGTGGGTATACTTCTGTAGGTTGGGGAGGGCACATGAAGGGGAGGGCCAGGTAGACTCGCCTGGTTAGACCCTGGAGAAGCATGTGCAGGTCTGGCTGGGTGGAGAGGTTGGATGTGGTATGGGAGGGGCCTGTGAGTCCTTATGAATATTTTTATATTCACAGCCTCTTCACTTGAGGATGGCAATTTAAAGAAAACATAGTTCACCTATGTTTTATTTCTTAAGCGTTCTGGGGACTGTGAATAATAGGAAAACTATTTTTATCCTTACTTTTGCAATCCTCTTTGCTAAAAATCAAATTTAAAAGCCAATACCATAGAAGCCACTATCTCTGAACTCAGCATTTTTCATTCTTTCTGGGTCTAAGACTGAAAGGGAGCATATTAAAAGCATCCAAAACACCTCCCAATGAAAATACGGGGGCTGAGGTGCCTGCCATTGACTGGTCCTTTGGCATGTGAAGTCATGGCCAGAAGGTGTGTGTGATCCCAGTCTCTATCTCTGTGGATGCTCTGTGGCCCCTCTATGCCTACAGCATCTTCAACCAGCCTCCTGGAATCTGAAGTTATGTGGGGACTCAGTATGAGGACAGTTATTGAATCATCCAGTTTCATGACATAATTCTCTACATAGTGTTATAAAACAATTCTTGATGCCTATTTGACAGCAAAAGTCATTTTTGACCAAATAGAATTGTGTTTTTCTTTAAAGTAAAGATATCTTCTTAAACTATATAAATCAATAGTCCATAAATTTACAGTATCATATGGCTATAATTTTTACTTACCACTGTCTTCAAGAAATTTCCATGAACATGTCCATGCTTGCAATTAGTAACATAAAGACAAATCTGATCAATATGAGAAGTGTGTAAATGTGTTTAAAGAAAGATTGATTTCTTCTTATTTTTTATGTTTTCCTATTTAGTTTTAAAGACAGAATCTCTAGCTCAGGCTGGCCTGGAACTTGGTATGTAGTCAAGGATGAACTTGAATTTCTTTTTTTTTTTAAATTGTGTATGCATGCATGTGCAGATAAGAGAACAATTTGAGGAGTCAGTTCTTTCCTTTACCATGTGGGTTCAGGGGATTGAACTTAGGCCATCCATCTTGATACACTGAGCCATCTCAGCAGCTTGGACTTGAACTTCTGACCCTTTTGCCTCAGCTCCCACGGGCAGGGTTACTGCTGTGTGCTATTATANTCATTTCTTGTGTTTGGGGGGATGGAATCCAGGGCTTCATGCATGCAAGACAAGAACTCTATCTACTGAGCTATGTTCTCAGCCTGAGAGCGTGATTTCTAATAAGCATTTGGGATTTTTGTGTTTATAACACTGTGTCTCACTGGGTGTGTTTCCAGTTCATTCTCCCAATAATCTCCATTAAAATCTTTGGCTGAAGTATTTACATGCTCTATAAATGTGGACTTCAATGTAAAAATGTCATTTTATTTACCAAATACATTTTGAAAATACTGTAGTGACTCAAAACTCTACCGCCTAGGAAATAATGTCCACGACATGACTATGTGCAGGCAAGGTAATCAGGAGCCACCTGCTTGCATACAGAAAAGGCACTTGTCTCATTGTCCCAANTGCAGATCCTCCAGGTAACTACTTGTCCCTGCAACTTTGGCAAGTTACTGAATAAATGAGAGGCAGATGGACTAAAATGACAGTCTGCTGAGGCTGGGAAAAGCCTACCACTCTCTTGTACTTTGGGAAAACTCCAGCAGAAGTATCTTCAGTTCTGTTTCTGTTCATACAGGAAGGGCAGGATGCCTTCCCCGCCAGGAGAAGAGATGTCAGAGGAATCCCACCATTGTCCAGGAGGTAAAAATGGGTAACACGGAGGTGCCCACTAAAAGCCATTCTCCTCTGTTCTCCAGTTGTCTTAAACACCANCCACTGGCAGGAAGTTTAGATTACTACTGCTTTTTAAGATTGTTTACTCTTTGAAATCACCCAAATGTAACTTCGTGAATTTCAGTAGAAAACCATTTTCTGAAATCTGCAAGTAAACCTGTTAAAACTGGGGAACTTGCTTAACCCCATTAAGATAGCTGAGGGTTAAGGACAGGGGCTGGGTCATTCATCACTATGACAGCAAACTGCGACCTCCCAGTAGAATGTAAACCTCCAAGCCCATTGATGGCATTCCTGGCTTCAGGTTAGAATTTATGTTCCCTCTCTCTAAACTGTTTGACTTGGATGATAGATGATGGGTTCAGTGGCAGAGCCACACGGTGAAGTCAGTTATTGAGCTTCCATTCTCTGAAGCTAGGTATGAATGTCCTGATACGCCATAAAAGATAACCTCCAGCATTCCCTTGTCTTTTTACCTTGGGAATGAAACTTCATTTTAGCTCTATGATTTTTCAAGTCATTTAGTGAAAATATTGTTTAGTTTCTAACTTTGATATTCTTTTCAATTCGACAAGATGACAGATTTCAATTATGTATACCTTATTTTTACTGTTATATATAATAACTAATTGATTTCTTTTTAAAAATCCAAGTTTAGCACTACTCTTGCAAAAGGCCTGAAGAGATTACATTCTTAGAATGCTTTTAATTCTTGTAGTCTCCTTTTGTTCAGGTCATCACACAGTGTTTCCAATTTAGCTAACTCTTCCAAAATTTTCTAAATGAGTTGTCATTTCAAAAGAGCATTTTTATCTTGAAATAACATCTTTTTTACATTCATTTTAATCAACCTGATAAATATGTAAGTGTATGTCCACACATCATAACATAGGTTATAGAAAAATGGGAAAATGAGGCAAGATCCATAAAATTCAAAAGACAAAAAAAAATACATAAAATTATAACTACCATTGATTGAGTAGCATTAAGTAGGTTTCTACTTGGAACATCTCTGCAGGGCTGAGTGTTATTGCCTTGTATTATGCCCTCTGATTCATTCTAGATGAAGGTGCAAAGGCTTGGAGAAGAGCCTCTGCGAGCCGGAAATGTGAGGGTGTGCTATGGTTTAGATGTGATTTACTTCCCAGAAGTTCACATGCTAGAAGCTTGGGCTGCAGTGTGGTGGCACTGAGAGGTGGAGGGACCTTAAGGAGTGGAGCNTACTAAAGGTGTTCTGAGTGGTGTTCTAAGAAGCCATTGTGCCTGGCTTCAGAAACAAGCTCAGCCCTGAACCCTCTCTGACCATGTCAGCTCTGCCTTTGTGATAATCATGAAGAAAGGTGGACCCACACTGCTCCTTCTTGGGATCTCTACAATGTAGACTAAACCAATTTCTTATGTTTATAAATACTTAGTCTTGGGCATTTCATTACATCCACAGAAAGAGAATGGAAACTCATCTGTGATTGCAACAGCATTCCCAGGAAGATCAGGCAGGAATAAAGATACATGTGTAGACTACATGATGGAGATCAGAGGAGAAAGACATTGTGGTCAGAGTGTTAAAGGCTTAGTGAAAGGGACATGGTTTAGAACTCATAGAAGATGCCTTGTGGCTTGAAAGACAGAGGGAAGGGACCTGGAGGCCACTATGCAGTTACCTTTCAGAGGTTAGTGCGAGTTCTTCCAGGAAGACCTGGGGGAGGTGCTGGATCCTCCCAGCTCACATCTTAGCTTCCTCTGTCAGAGCAGTTCCATAGTTCTAAGGTATAGTCACTCTCTGACATTAGTGCTGAGACACAGTCATTCTCTGACATTAGTGCTGACACACAGTCACTATCACTCTCCAACATCTAAGTCCTCTACAAACAGGAGGCAGTCATTTCAAGCTTCNTCTGTACTGTTTGTTTCGGTTATTTTTAAATGACAAAAATTGTTTATTTGGTATAAAGCGTATTATTTATCCACCATTATATATCCATTGGAAAGGATCTCAGCCAAACTGCTGCCAAAAATCTTCTAGTTCCTGGTCCTCACACCTTATATACCTTTCTGCTTCCTGCCATCACTTCCTGGGATTAAAGATGTGTGTCCTTCACAAGCAAAGACACGAGATCTCAAGTTCTAGAATTAAAGGCATGTGCCACCACTGCCTGGCTCTGTTTCCAGTGTAGCCTTGAACTCACAGAGATCCAGACGGATCTCTGCCTCCCNAGTGATAGGATTAAAGGCGTATGTGCCACCACTGTCTGGCCTCTATGTCTAATCTAGTGGCTGTTCTGCTCTCTGACCCCAGATAAGTTTTATTAGGGTACACAATATATTGGGGGACACAATATGCTGTGGAAAAAATTCACCTCACAGGTCAGCACAGATGCTAATTGATGTCTACAGCACCACCATCTTTCAGGCCGAAACAGAGCAAAATGTGCTCTAGCTAAGACCATGAAAAGCTGTCCTAAACACTCAGGGGACACAGTCACAAGCACACATTTGGACTGCGCTGAACACTCAGCCCCAGTAGCACTGGCAAACAGGAAGGTCAAATTAACGCTCATTAGACCTGGTTAGGAACAGAGCAGGCTTGGCTGCAGTCAGCCTCNCTAATCTGGTTTTAATTCCTCAGAAACCACATATTGGGCAATCACAGATGCTCTGCAGCATGGAGTAGGAAGAAGGCTTCTGTGAGCTGTAATTAAAAGGCTCTCTGTTCCCCACAAGCAATTGTATGCTCTATTGCTAGCTCTGAGAATCAGCCAGGCTGAGGCAGGATCTAAATCAGTTGCAGGTGTGAATGACTTTGCTATGCCTGCTGTTGCCCCCAGAGGCTAAGGACAGCAAAGTTTATCATCCTGTTAACCCCACAATTAACCCTCACCAGATGTCCTGTTCATCACAAGTGCACCCCTCTATACACACATTTCCACGCTGACTGTTCATGGCTAATCCCATTACTCAAGCACACACTACAGAGGCTGAAGGGGATGTGACAATCACCCACACTTTTGGCTGCAAGAAAGGCTGCTTGCTTTGCTCAACTGAGCAGTGTCTTCAAACCAGCTGATAAACAGCCATGNAGACTGTGATGGATGTAATTTTGAACTGGGCTTCTTGCTACTGCAAGTTCCTGACGTTCGTGCTGTGATTGCTTAAGCATTCTATCTATGGAATACCAAATCAGACTCCTACCCTCAAACGAGGATGGTGGGGTAGGAAGAACACAGGATATTCTGGGTTAGTTAAATGACTAACTAACCCAGCACCTGATTTCATGCAACCTTTCACCTCTTTCAAATCCTATGGCCTTGCCCTGTGGTGGTCCTTACAAGCATACCTTGAATATTTGCATGGGAAATATTCTATTTGTTCTGTAGGCTGCACTTGGTGTTGGCATAATAAGAGCTTGGTGTGTCTCTTATCCCACTTGATTTTTTTGTTCTTTTTGTTTATTTTAAGAAAGTAGACTTGTTTGACCCAATCGTTTAGAACAATGATCTGGAGTCTGATCACTTAAATGAGTGTATCCACAGCTTGGGGTGTCTCATAACCATTTCTCTTTCCTTCCTTAAGAGAGGATGTTCCTTCTGGCAGGAAGACAATGTGCATCCCCAGCTGCCATATCTATGCCCNTCACTCCAGAAGGCCAGTGTAGGCTGACAGGATGCCACACTGCATCCTTGCTTACAGTGTAGGCTGACAGTGTGTGACACAGGATCTTTGGCTTATTGAGTGGGCAGGAGTTGAGGCAGAGACCTCACAGGGGAAGGGGAATGAGGTTGGTGGCTGTGAGTCAAACTCTGGTACACCACACTCTGCTCCCTTCCACCCACTGCTGGAGCGGGTCATGAGTCAGCCNCTGGGCTCTTTATTTATTGAAGACTCACTGCCCGTTAATGAGAAACAGCCAACCCTGCTTCCTGGCGTCCCCAGCAGTGGAATTCTGTATCTGTCATCACAGATACAGATACATCAGGGCTTCAAGTCATTGGTCAGTGTTTAGGACTGCAGAGTCATCCTCTACGAGCAAGGAAAACTTTTCAATGACTGTGGCTGCCCACGTGGCAAAGACACAACACAAAGTAGAACATCCTTGGTCCTGGGGCGGGGTGTGTCCATGGGGAAGGAGAAGAGTTTGGATAAAGGTCATACAGATACGGCTGCTCTGTGTCTCAAATGGTAGAAGTCCNTCTTATCTAGTGAGGGAGACCTGATCCCTCTTATTCCCTCAATACTCTTGAGCAGGGAGGAATGAGGAATTTGTACATAGAAGTATATATAGAGAGAGACAGATTGAAAACATAGGATAGCCTCTGGAGGGCCTGGGTCTGAACCCACCAGCCCCTTCTGTCTCTACTAAAGGGCTTTTTAAAGAAATGCCAAGGGGTGAGGCAAAAGACCTCCCCAGCACAGCCAAGTGCAGACCATCCCAAACACCTGGTGACCTTGCACATGGTCAAGCCATCCCCTAATGCAGCCCTGCTGTGTAAAGCAAGCTCAGATTTCACTAGGAAACCTTTGTGGGCTCCCACAATCCAACATGCAGTCAGCCCCAGGGGCGGTCCCCAGCACTGCATACATAGGGTTTATAATCCCAGCATTTAGAAGGTGGAGGTAGTAGGATGAGAAATTTGATATCATCCTCATTGCATAGATAATTTGAGGTCAGCCTGTGGTACATGAGACCCTGCCCCCCTCCCCCCAAAAAAAGGAAGATAAGAGGGAAAAAAGGGAGGCCGAGAGGGAGGGAGGGACGTAGAGATGAGGAAAGTGCATATGTCATTGAGATTGGGAGGTGGAAGCTCAAATCCTGTGGCCTTCCCCAGTCAGCTTCACCCGTCCAACTCCACTCTTCTCATCTGGCAAATGCAGGAATGGGTTGGATCCACAGGTCAAAAACCAAAGGAAAACGTGGGTGTAGACTACAGTGAAGAGGGGACAGAAAGGCAATGTTTCCATGTGGCTCAGAATTAGCAAACACGTGACAAGGGATACAACTGGCTGTACTTCCCTCAGGGTGCTCTGAGACATAATGGCACGGTGAGAATCATGCTGGTCTGAAGAAAACGATGGTGGAGGAGAGCTATGGAGAGGACCAAAGGTAGGCCATGTAGAAAGGTGGGGGACAGAGGGAGAGGACAGAGGGGACAGCTGCTGTCTCTTATACACATCTAGATGTGTATAAGAGACAGGCTATGGAGAGGACCAAAGGTAGGCCATGTAGAAAGGTGGGGGACAGAGGGAGAGGACAGAGGGGACAGCTGCTGCCTAGCTCAAGGAAACAAAAGAGTCCTTTGTATGTTTCCAGAATGGAAATTGAGAGGGCAGCAGTATGAAACAAGGAAGATGGTGGTCCAGGTTCATCCCTGGAAACCTAAGGCCCCTGGCAGTCAGCGGAAGATCCTGAAACAGGGAGGCAGAGTGGTCCAAATGATTTCTTAGTAGCTCATTCTACAAGAAGTCAAAGGATTAATTCAGAGGACTCCATTATACTGGAGGAGGAAAGAAGTGCAGTAATTCTGCAGGAAGAAAGTGAGTTAGCTTGAACAGTTAGGCAAGAAAACTCAATGGAGAAACACACAAATCAGAGGGAAGAGATTGGGCCCATGGAACATCCTTCATTCCTTTAGTAGCAAGAATAGAGGGAAGCCAGTGAAGTTAGGGGGTCAGAACTTGATTGCGGAGCTATCGAGTTCTTTGACAGGAAGTCCCCACACTTTGATGTGATAGTATAATAACAAAGGGGGGGGGTTGCGATAAAGTAGTAAAACTGAACTCATGAAGTAAAGTTTTACTAAGTAACTTTACTTAGTAAAGTTAAAGTAAAACATAGTGTTTGCTTGCTGCCCCACCCCCCGAAAGATGTGTGTCTCAAATAAAAGATGAAGAATTGATATTTTAAATATAAGGTTAAATTTAGTCTACTGACACACAAGCTTCTCGTGGCATTTTGTGCCTGCTGTGTCTCATGTGAGCTTATTCTCAGCCAATGACCATGAACCTAGAGTCGCAAAGCCCTCNACTATCCACCCCACCCACATACCAGGAAAACTGTAAATATGTATTTAACAGTCATTTGATGCAATGTTGGAATTTATGGCCTGTGGATGAGAAATGGGGGTTCCAGGGCAGCCAGAATGACATTTGAAGTCCTCACAGCTTAGACGCTTCTAAATGACAGGGTGGCTGGCTCCTAGCCCCCACTTTGAGTGGCAGGCCTGGGGGTGAGACTAGGAGCAGAAGGCAGTCAAATTGATGGGTGGGTAGTTCAGACGGCAGTGACTAAGGGAAGGACTGTGAGGACAAAGAAACACAAGAGTGATGGTGCAGACCTGAGGTCCANCAGCAGGATCAGTGGAGTGGACAGACAGAAACCAGATGGAGCACATGACCATAGTCACTGAAATGGGCCAAGTGAGATGACTCTGCAGTCCATGCTGGCTTCGGATTTCTAGACCACCACGGGACTTAAGTACTTTCTGTGGATTCAGTCTTTCCCAGATCCAGTGTGAGGCCACCCTGGGAAGGAACTGTTGGGCAGTGATTTCCAGCTTGGCTTTGGAGTTGGGCTAACTTGAATTTCAGTGTCAGCGCTAGCCAAGTCAATAACCACCCTCAGCCTCTTTTTCCTGTCTGTGTGATCTGACTAACTTGATCTCTGTGGGCAGGGTCACTATGACACCAGACAGGACATGGGAAAGGGCACTAAGCCCACAGACCAGCACTCCGCCAATCATCTTTACTTAATTAGCCTAATTATCTTTCTCTAAGATCACAAAATTTTAGTATATAATTCTATCTTTTGAGAAACTTAAAGTTGAATTAAAGTATCCAAAGCAGGAAGAAATGCCTATAAAANATTTTTATGAAAACATCTGATTCTCCTGGTTTCCTTTTCTCAAAATATCTTCATGTCTTCATTAAAGCTATGAGTTGAACTTATATATCTTTGTCCCTGGTGGTTCATTACCACTTGTTATGCAGCATCCGAGTAGCAGTGCAGATTTGGGGCAACTCCTCCCCTGGGTGTCATAGAGGGGTATTCTCCCTCAGCAAGCTCTGGTTCCTCTACCCGCCCTGCTTCCCTCTCCTCAGTCTGTAAGCAACTTATATGAGGTACGTGTGTTTTCGTTGCCAGACTTGTCAGTGCTTTGGCTCTTAGGATGGTCTCATAAATGATTCTGAAAAAAGAAGCCAACGCACATGAGCCAGAATGGAGGGCTCTCTGCTGCTCTTCTTGGAAAAGAGACGATTTTCAGTTCTCAGGGTTAGTTTTATAGGTGATAAAAACACAACTCCAATGGACTAGAAGATACTTTTGCTGAAACCAATAAATGATTAAATGACTTCTGGTAGCTCCAAGTGTTCAAAGCCACATGCCCAAATAAACATCTCCTCTAATACTCCTATGCTTTTAGTTCAACAGGACACCCGGAGCTACTTGCCAAAAGGGTTTTGCTTCTAAAAGATGCTATATATGGTATCTCTATGGGTGTATTCAGGAAATATTTGTATTGTCAAATGTGAAACCTACATTTACTACACCTAAGAANACAATCTTATCTTCCTGGGTGTTCTGGGGAGCTGTCAGTCCTTCTGTAGGACACATGCAATAGTCATAGTCACTCTTGATATGATATACAAATTGATTAATTAGAACTAGTAAGTGTAGCTGGGTGTAGTGACACCCAGCACTCAGGAGGCAGAGGCAGGCGGATCTCTGTGGGTTTGAGGCCAGCCTGGTATATATAGTGAGTTCTAGGACAGCCAGAGCGACATAGTGAGACCCTGTCTAGGAAAAAAATGAAAGCAAAAACAAAGAACTAGCAAATGCTACATACTGAGAAGTAAGATGAAAAATATTTTTGACAGGTTGCTGCATATTTTCCTGTCAGTAACTGTAATGGTTGCAGTCTCCACATCCCTAGGGTGCAATGCAGTGCTTCAGAAAATGTTTTCTGTGTGACATGGCCACATACACTGCAGGTCACCTCCTGTGGGAACGAACATTCAGAGATCAAATAAATCCTGAGAACTGCTCCTGGTAACTAGGCTGAGACTGATGTTTGCTGACCAAAACCATTTCTTATCAAATCAATTTTGTGCCTCATTTTTAAATCAATCAATCAATCAATCAATCAGTCAATCAATTGATTGATCGATCATTTTTAACCTAAAAGACAATGGTATAAATCTTGGTGAAGTAACACAAATATCCACATGTTTCAGACTGTCTTCCTAATTTGGGGCATTTGATATTTTTAGAGTATTTATTTAAACAAAGGAAGCACATGGAAAATGAGAGGAAATGGACATCGGTTGGTATTTTTCCCAACTTGTCTTACAAGCCTTTCTGGACTACATAGTTTAAGGATGTACTTTTTAAATTGTATAGGGAATTCCAGCTAAATTTAGTAAAAAGAGGAAAGAAAAGAGCGGCTAAGGTTCATCCTGTTTTTTAAAATTTGTATGTAGACTCCAATAAAATTGACTTGAGATTTACTTTTAACCAGATGTATTTCAAGTTTACTCTTTCATAAATCTGGAATGAGGAAAGGAGTGAAGCTGGGTCCGTTGTTAATTCAGCCGGATTCCCGTGGAGACCCTCATCATTACAAAAGCTCTGTCACATATGCTGACACACTTCCTTGCACTAAGACACTATAAAAAGCTGACCACATCCATGGCCTTGGCGAGTCCTGGTGCAGCAGCCAGAATTTGGTAGAACATTTGGTTTCTTTTAAGATGGAAAAAATGATCTGGGCTCCAGTTTTCCTTTCTGGCTCCTGCAAACACACTTTTGCATTTGTTCTTCCTTAAGCTGGAAAGTTCCCAGAGTCAGTCAGAAAGCCAAGCCCTGCTCTGAAGTGGCTAGACAGTACACGGGCTAGGGCTGGGGAAAAGAAAACCTGCACTCTAACTGGTGTCTCCTTCCTATATCCATAGCCTGGATTTTATGATCTCCCCTTTAGAAACAATGCTGCTTTCTTTATAGATGGGCTGGTGTGTTTTTCCACTTGAAACGCAAGACAGTCAACAAGACTAAATGCATCTAGTTTAATTCTTTAAATGAATTATATTAACAAAAATTTGAAAATTTAGAGACAAGAGAGTTAACTTATTATATTGTTCAGCTTCCTGTTACTATAAGAAAATACCTGAAGAAATTAAGTTATGAATGTAAAAAGACTTGATTTACTTCACTGTTCTGGAGGTTTCAACCCAGGACTGAACAGTCCATTTGCTTTAGGTCTTTGCCAGAGAGAGATACAGGCTGGGTGGTGGTGATACACACCTTTAATCCTGGCACACGGGAGGCAGAGGCAGGCAGATCTCTGTGAGTTTGAGGCCAGCCTGGTCTATATAGTGAGTTGCAGGACAGCCAGAGTGATATAGTGAGACCCTGTCTAGAAAAAAATAAAAACAAAAACAAAGAACTAGTAAATGCTACATACTGAGAAGTAAGATGAAAAGAAATTTTGACAAGTTGCGGCATATTTTTCTGTTTTCCTGTCTGTGTTCAGTAACTGTAATAGTTGTGGTCTCTACATCCCTAGGGTGCAAAGTGAGTTCAAGGCCAACCTGGTCTACAAATCGAGTTCCAGAACAGCCAAGATTGTTACACAGAGAAACCCTGCCTACTCCTCCACCCCCCCACCCCACCCCTGGCTAAATGAGATACATCATGAGCCTGAAAGCTGAAAGGAAGAGAGGGCTGGTCTGGCTTCTCCATCTTCCTTTCNGTGAATGTTCCCAGTAGTCTAAGGACCTTCCAGTAGGTTTTACCTTCTAATATTCCACAGTGTTCCCCATTGGAGCCACTCTGGACAACGCCTAGAACATCACAGTGATGATTCCACACAATTCAAAAGCACATGAAAGGAAGCTTTACAGCATTGAATTTTGTAATGATATCTCAGTGACAACACCAGAAACATAGTCAATAATAAAAGGCAAACTGGACATCACACGATTGTAAAATATTTGTTCATCAGAAGGTGCTATCAGCGCTGAGGAGCTAGTCAGGCCAGGCATGCAATTGAAGACCTGAGTTCTGTCTCTAGAACTCACGTGAAATGCTGCCTGGGCATGGTGGTGTGTGTTTGTAATCCCAGCTCTGGAGAGACAAAGACAGGCAGATCTCTGGAGCTCACTGGCCAGCCAGTCAAGCTAAATCTGTGAGCCCCAGGACAGTGAGAGACCCCACCCCCTTAAATCTAGATGGTTCTTGGGGTGCAAAATTTGAGATTTTCATTTGGCTTCCACACATGCATACATCATTATACACACACACCTGTACATGCATTGCCCCCCCAACAAGATACTATTAACAAGATAAATACACAATCCAGTACCCAACTGGGAGAAATATTTATAAATCTTATATCTAATATGGATCAAAATTCAATTTTAGGGAGACCTTTATTATTCAACATTGTCTTAGTTAAGGTTATTATTGCTGTGATGAAATAACACCATGACCAAAAGAAAACTGGGGAGGAAAGGGTTTATTTGGCTTACACTTACATTTCATAGTCCATCATTGAAGGAAGTCAGGACAGGAACTCAAACAGGGCAGGAACCTGGAGGCAGGAGCTGATGCAGAGGTCATGGAGGGGTGCTGCTTACTGGCTTGCTCCACATGGCTTGCTCAGCCTGCTTCCTTATAGAACTCAGGATCATGAGCCTAGGAATGGCACCATTCACAATGGATAGACCCTCCTCCATCAATCACTAGTTAAGAAAATGCCAGACAAGCCTGNCTACAACCCTGTCTTATGGAGGTAGTTTCTTAATTGAGGTTTCCCCCTCTCAGATGACTTGAGATTGTGTCAAGTTGGCATGAAACTATGCAGCACAAACACCAATAAGACAAAAAACATATTTCCAACACAGAAAGAAATTTGAATAGATATATAGATGAGCAGTAAGTATATTAAAATATTTTTCACTCCACTAATTATTGTGGAAATATTGATCAGCACTACAGCAAGATACTACTTCACACCATTGTCTTGTGACCACTCTTAGTTACAGCAAGATACCACTTCACACCATTGCCACGTGATTACTCTTAGTAGTCACAAACCTTTCTGGAAATGTTGGAAAAGAAATTGGAAGCAAGGACTCAACATGATGCTTTTATTCCAGAATTCATAGCAGTATTATCCACAGTAGCTACAGTATGGAGGTAGCCTTCTCCTCTATCAGTAGAGGAACTGTGGAAGATGTGNGCAACAGAATGTCATTCAGTGTGATTTATGCTGCAGCATTCCTGAAACTTGAGGAAATTATAAGTTAAAAAAGCTAGTCACCTAATAATAATTGCTGTGTGGTTTTGCTCACATGAAGTACTCAGATTTGTCTAAATCATGGGAACAGAGTCGGACACTAGAAGGATGGTCTCCAGGAGCTAGGGATATGAGACAAGGACTCATGGCTTATGACTGTATATAGAATTTAGTCCTGTGAGATGAAAGAACTCCAGAGATGAATGTGGAATGTGGTTGCCTAACAATATCAACTCTGTCAGTAGGAAGGAACTGTAGTCTTAAGATATTAGATAGTAAATTTTAAGCAATGTCTATCTGAACACCATTGTACCAGGCTTTTTATTTTTGACCATGAACCAGCTCCCAAATCACAACACGGAGACTTCTTATTAGTTATGAATACTCAGCCTAGCTTAGGCTCATTTCTGGATTACCACTTTCAACTTAAATTAACTTATTTCTCCTTATCTACCTTTTGCCTTGGGGCTTTTTACTTTTCTTCTGTATAGCTTACTTTCACTGCTTCTCATCACTGTCTNTCTGGCAGCTGGCTGGCTTCTTGCCCCTGGCATGTCCCTCTCTTTCTCCTCCTCCTTCTCTCATTTCTTTTCAAGCCTAGATTCCTCATCCTATTATTCTCTCTGCCTGCCAGCCCCACCTATCTTTTTCCTGCCTAGCTATTGGCTGTTCAGCTTTTTAATTAGACCAATCAGGTGCCTTAGGCAGGCAAGATGAAACAGCAACACATCTTTTCATAATTAAACAAATGCAGCATAAACAAATGTAATACACCTTTACACAGTTAAAGTAATAGTCCACAGTACAAACAAATGTAACACATCTTCCCAAAGTTAAAATAATATTCCACAATACAATGAAATTNTTGAATCATCTGATGTTAAATAGTGAAAAGTACTGTTTCTAATTCATTGTTCATTATTATTTACCACCCAAATCCATGCACAAGGAGTTACTTTTAACTACTTTCAAGAAAATAAGCATCAAAGAATAGATATAGATGAACAAGTGTTCTGTTTCTCAATGGAGTCACCTTGAGAAGATTTTTTATTTTAATCAAAGTTATTTTGCTTTAGCATAAATTTCCATCAAAATACTTCTTTGCAAATAGTTTAAAAACTCATGTAAAAATTATTTGAGGTTTAGGGAGGAGACTCAGTGGATAAAAACACTTGCTGCACAAACATGAGGACACCTGACTCCATGGAAAAGCTGGGTGTATAGTTCAAGCATCTGGATTCCCAGCACTCCTTAACACAGCAAGACCAGAGGAGGAGGCAGCAGAACTCTCAGAGGTGAACAGGTCAGTTAGTCTGGAGCACGTAGCAATAAGAAAACAGTGAAGAAGCCCTGACTCAAATAAAGTGGTAACTGAAGCCCTACACCTGAGGTTTTCCTCTGACCTCCACATATGCATTGTGGCTCACATTCGAGAACATGAATGAGCCCCCAAGTGCATGCATAAACACACACACACACACACACACACACACACCCTTAAGAAGAAATTAGCAAGCTACTTTTATCAGTACATTTCTGCACATCTTGGAGGTGGACTGTGGGCTCAGAGGAGCATGGAACCATTTAAAGCTGAATAATTGAAAGGAACCAAACTGGAAACAACATATTTTGATATAAAAGCTGATTTAGACTTAACTTCCAACTAGCCACAGATTCCCACAATGATTTTTCAGTTCCATAGCCTTTACAATTGTGACATAGTTCTCAAGAGCTGTTTTGAATAGGGTTTCAGTTGACTTTGTCTATCATTATTTTTGTTTTGTTTTGTTGTGCTTTTGAGACAGGGTCTCATGTAGCCCAGGCTAGCATGGAGCTCATTTGTAGCTGAGGATGACCCTGAACTTCTGATCCTTCTACCTCTACCTTCCAAGTGCTGCAATTACAAATGTGCACCGTCTTGCATTCTTTCTGTGGCTCTGAAGGGTCAAGCCTGGGGCTTTATGCATGTTAGGCAAGCACTCCACCAGCTGAGCTGTGTCCCCAGCCCCATCACTGGCTTTTGATGCCCTATTTTTCTTGTTTTAGAGTTCTATTTGATGTTATTAAGAGTTCTTATTCACTGTATGTCATAAGACACATTGTCTCAAAAGAAAAAAAAGAACTTTGGTGTCATTAAGAGGGTTTCCATGTATCCCACAGCACCTCACTCACCATTACCATCTTCTACACATGACTATGCATTAATACAAAGTGACTGTGTTCATTGATTACAAGCAACTGGCCAGTGACAACTCAGTTACTAGGCTGGAGACCACTTTGCTTGCACTTCCTTACTGTATGCCCAGCAGTCTTCCCAAAGGGCCCACATGCCACCTAGTTATCATGTCTGCTTTGGCTTTGCTGTCTGAGACACTCCTGATGCTTCTCGTTTTTGACTAGCATAAGCTTTACAAAGTGCTAGTGCTGGTGAAGCATTCTATGAAACATTCCTCAGTGGAGCTTGTTTTTGCATATTTTGTTTGATTTTTATTTGCTATTTCCCACGGTGTTCAGGGCCCCAGGCTTGTGTCTGGTAGTCAAGNGCTCTAATGCTGGGCTATGTGCCAACCTCTCTTAGTTGGGATTCGTATATTTGGTTTCTTGATACCTACGCATCACTTATTGAACTACTAGTTTCATTGCTGCATATCGACTTGTCCATTCTTGTTGATAGGGAGAAGGTCAACTTTGAACAAATGTCCTGTGCTCAGTCTCTGCTGTGAGCCTTTTATTCACACGTCAGTTCATTTTCNTCTATGGAGATAACTATGCATTAACTGCCTGCCTTTACTGCATNGAAAAGCCTTTTGGATCATGGCTTTTATAGTACTTCCCCTGATTCCATTTCTGTGTTTGTTTCCTCTCAGAGAGACTGCTAAGTTGTGTGGCTAAGATGTGTTTACTGTTTGACAAATACCCTGTTGCCCACATTACATGTGTTAGATCTGGCTCTTCACAATAAGGACATTAACGGAGGCAGACACAGNTCCAGGATGAGTTGCCACACATGTTTCTCCATCCAGGAGGAGTCACTGCACCTGGCCCTCATGTCAGGAAGAGCAGCCACACATGGCTCTTACTTCAGGCAGCTAGAGGCATTCAGATTGAAAGCCTTTGCTGGCGCTCAGGGACCCTAGAATGTACTTAAANGTCTCTTTCCCCCCCATCTGTTACATGGGCTGGGGAAAACAAAAAACATCCCACCAACACCCTAACCATGGGCTGCTTTTTCNGGTGTTTTGTTTACAGAAAAGGGGAAAGGAGAGAAGAAGAGCTTGGGATCGCAGAAACCAAGGAGGAACACAAACAACTCTTCGTTTTTATTCTGTCTCTTGCTAATACATATTTTAGTTCCATTCAAAAATTTCCATGATAAAGCAGTATCAGACAGTATAGGAAACAGGAGTGGAGGTGTAGCTCAGGGGCAGGGAACCTGCCTAGCTGGCATATGGCCAAATCCAGCCCCCAGCTTAGGAGAATCTCATGAACATCTGCCCAGCTCATCCTTCCCNGTGCCACATGGCCCCTCATGCCGATCTGGGGGCTGTGAGAGCAGCTACCTCCTCCTCAGCACTCCTATGCCCATTACCTTTGCGGCTTACCGAAATAATCCACATAAGCCTNGGCTCCCAAGAATCTTCCTTTAATGACATATTTTTGCCACACAATGTAATGGTCACAGGCTCTGGAGATTAGGAAGCAAATAAACAGGGGGTGGACTACTCCATCTCACATAACTGTGGTCACCACCTCCCTTGTCAGGCTGAATCTTGTCATTCCCTTTGTTTTCACTGCCAAAAGCACACTAGGTCAGATGACCATTTGGGAGAGGCACAAAGGTCAAGTATGTGTTGGAACTCTAGTTAGGGCACGTACAGAAGTGTCATGTTTTAATCTTTCAGTCCATTAATTNTAACTAATTTAGGGAAAAGAGACTTTGCAGATGTGATTAAATTAAGCATCTAAAAATGGAGTTTTCCTTGGATCATTTCACTGAGCCCAACTGTTGTCCTTGTAGCTTTATGAGAGGACTATTACACTGGATACAGAAGGAAGAGGAAGAAGCCACTGGGTCCCTGGAGTGTATACTGGAGTGATGAGGCTGCAGGCTAAGGAATGCCATTAGCCTTAGCCTGCAGTGTCCATAAACTAGAGGAAGTTGGATGATCCCCACCCCCACAGCCTCTGGGGGAATGCACCCCAATTTTAGCCTAGTAACTCAGATGGTGTACTCCTAGCTTCAGATCTGCACAAGCAACAGTTTTTATTTTTTGATGCTATCATATTATGGTAATTCATTCCATCAGCCAGCAACAATATACATTGTCCTTATCATGAAAAGGACATTGATAGTGAATGACCTGCCCATGGCCATGCATTTAGTCATCAGCAAGAGGCAGGCTTCCCCAAATCCATGGTGCTACATTGCCTCTGCCACCCTGCTTGTAGCAAGCATCAAGTTAGAGAGACAGTCCTAATATGACCCGTGGGTTTGAAAAACACTGGAAAGGATCTGAATGTCATCAAGGTGTAGACGAAGACGAGCTATGAAGAAGAGCAAAGGCTTGCTGAAGGGAAGCTGAAGGCATGAAAGAAAAGTTTAGCTCTGTGGAAATGGACAGCTAGCTACAAGAGAAGCAGAAAGGGAAAGTAGATGAGAGTGGTGGTCCCTGAGGGGGAGCCCATGGGGAGATGGTTACACAGGAACTGGAGGCAAGGGTTTGGCANGTAGCACACTCTGTGGTGCCTGGGCTTGCTCCTCAGCACTGGGGAGGGGGAGCCAGAAATGAGGGAAGAGAGAACAAAAAGAAGGAAGAAAAATAAAGTTTTACTCCAAAAATCCATCTAGCTATATATTTGTGGTTTGTGCAATTTTCTGTATATGTATTATATTTTTATAGACTCCACCTTAAGCATGCTACAGGAAACTTAAGACAACAATGTGACAATCCTCTATGTCTTCAGACACAGTGTAGAGTCCAGATGGTGGCAACCTTGAAACACTCTGTAACAAACAGGAATTAAAAAGCAAAAACAAAACACAAAACACAAAAGCCACTCCCTCCGATGCCAAAACACAGAACATGTTGTGGAAGAACACGTTTTGAGTTCCAGGAGAAAGCTTGTTTTGTAAATACCCAGTATATTTCTTTACACTGATGCGGTTCCCTTTGCGTGATAGCCTATGATTTATTTTTCTAACCCGAGTGTTTCCTTCCTTTGTTTTTAATCACCCACCTCAAAATGGTCACAAATACCTTGTGAATGTGTTCTAAAATTTCAAAAAGTACTAATGTCTGATTTGTAAGATAGTAATTTGCAAGTTCACAGTTTATTCCTATCTTAAAGCTTAACACAAGACTTTATTGTTTTTCTAACATCTTTTGTCCCTAGGAGATCAATTTACGTTTTAAAATCCTAGAAGGTGCAGACCAGAGTTGCATCATGATATTGTCTCTCCTGTTGGTGGCCCAGTNCCTTGTTNCACTTTCCCCTTGCATTTTTATCTTTAATATTTTACAAATGATTTTCATGATAAATACTTCTCATAAGTACTTTGAAACACTCTGTTTCATTACTATATTGTCCTCAAACACTATTACATGTGTGTAGTAAATGTTTTACTCTTGACCATATTTTTAAAAACTGTTTTGTACCGTAACTGATTTGATTTGGGTAAAGGTGGGAGTCTTGAGGTACATGCAAATGTACAAATATAGGACCAAAAATTGGTTTTCTTCCTTACTTCTANGGAAAATATAGAGTCTGTGAAAATGTAATCTATGTAGCTAGAAAATGAAAATGCTCAAATACCTCAACCTCTCCTGCCTTCCCTCCCTTTCCCTTTAGTGCCTTCTCTCCCTTCCCCCTTCCTTTTCCCTTTTTCCATCTCCTGTCTTCCATTTCCTTTTATTGATATGCTTTTATCTAACCATGTAATTGCTGAGATGACCCAGTTAGGATTCAGCAACCATAGTTCCACTGAAGAAAATACAACAGCTAGAGATTATGTGAAGTAACATGGTCTCAGAAAAGGGGCAATGAGATGGCTCAGTGGNTGTGAGAGCTTGCATCACAGGTGCGAAGACATGAGTTCAGATCTCAGCACCCATATTAAAAAGCTAGGTGTAACTGACTGCACCTATAATCACAGTGCTGTGGGGGTCTGAGACAGAAGGATAGCTAGTCCTGGTGCTCCCAAGTATAATTCTAGGTTCAGTGAGAGACCCTGCTTCAAGGGAATAAGTGGACAGTGGTAAAGAAGGATACCCAGTATCTACCTGGCATACATTTGCAGGAATCTGTACAGTCATGTGCACAGGTACCATGCCCACATAAATAGCACACATGTGTGTGCATATGCACACACACACACACACACACACATACACACAAAGATAGACAGACAGACAGAGAATTGGAGAGACAGACACAGAGAAGAGAGAGACAGAGAAAGAGAGACAGAGACAGAGAAAGAGAGAGATGCACACACACAGAGGCATCCATGCACACAGGCACACACAGATACACACACACAAAGATTTTAGGAAAACAATAACAAGTTAAAATAAACTTATAGATTATGTATAGATACTGTTGTAGTCTGTGCTAGTCTGTGTGAGTGCCATAGCAAAAATAATGTTAAGTTGGCCACATCCAAACACACATCTGTTTCTCTGCTCNGAAAGCCACAAGTCCAGGACAGGAAGACACACACAGGGTCAGGGAGAGCTCTCCTCCAAGGGCCACACCCTGCCACATCCTTGTATGGCAAAAGGACACAAGGCTTCTCTCTGGGGTCTTTTGTAAGTGGGGAATGCATTAGTTAATTTTCCTGTCGCTATGATAAAATGCCCCGATAAAAGCAACTTAGGGGAGAAAAGATTTATTCTGGCTCACAGTTTAAGGATACAGTCCATAATTATAGAGAAGCCATGACAGCAGGAGCTTGNGGCAGCTGGTTACTTCTCACCCAATCAGGNAGCAGAGAGAGATGAATGCTAGTGTTCAGCTCATCATCTCTTTTTTTGTTCAGTCCAGGACTCCAGCTACAGGAATAGAGATGGGTACATTTAGGATAGTTTTTCTACCTTGTGTAACCTAATTGGGAAAAACTCGCTAAGGAAGTCCAGATGCTACCTTAAACTAGAGAGTCCCTCAGAGATCTGCTCAGAGGCTTATCTCCTATGAGATTCTTGATCTTATCTGGTTGACATCCAATACTAGCCATCACATGGGCTGAGTCCATACCTGAAGAACCAGCCCTCCGAATCTAAGGACTCCATCATCTATAAGANCCAGACAAATGGTGACGAAAGAGGTGATTTACCTTTGAGTTGTGACTCACTGAAGAATCAGCATGGTCTATGGAGTGAGGATAAGGAGCTTCTTTTGAAGTTTAAGTGAGCTGCAGAGGGTCTTAGTCAAGAGATATTTATGACTGAAATATAAAGCTACTTATAAAGATGGTTGGTCTAGCATCAAGCATCCCAGACCATACCACCATGACAGGAAAGAATTGGGCTCCCATGATCTGCAGGATCTTGCTTCTCTCCAAATGACTTTCCTTGGACCTGTCACAGAGTTTGTAGAGAGGTCACTATGGTCCAAGGTGGAATCTGGGTAGCCATGTGAAGACATTGCTGAGAACTTCCACATCTTCCAGAGGCTACACCACTCATGCCATCCATCTTGTACTGACTCTTTTCTTTCCCTAATGCTTAGGAAAGACACCTCACATGTGCAAAATGTATTCCCACAGGTGTGAGCTGATCAATAAAACCAGGAATGATTTCATAGACTAAAAGCACAGAGTCATCCAGGCTGGCAGAGTTGGTGAGCTCTGGGCCAGTGAAGAGACCCTGTTTCAAAAACTAAGGTGAACGATGCCTGAGGAACAACACCTGAAGTTGACCTCTGGCCTCCACCTGCATACACATGTACANCTCCACACATCTTCACATGCATACACCTACACAGACACACACCCACACATACACACAGTAAGTTAGGACACTATTGGATATGAATTCGTGATCATACAAAGACTCTGATAGTGTGGCACAATTACCTGAAGGGGCAGCTGGNAAAGGCAGANGCACAGGTCCAGGGGAACACACCAAAGAGCTGCTACTTTCTTCTCAGTGCTGGTGTTTTGACTGAACGAGGTCTTAAAGAATAAGGCAGGTTTACGCCTTTCAAACAGAAGGAAGGCTGTGGCTCGTGGAGGAATAGCCTTCACAAGCAAAGAAGAGCAGGTCTCCAAGCAAAGACAAGAGGGTGACGCCTGCAAACACCNTACCAGACACCAGAGAAGGAGAAATGAAGGACAAGTGGCTGGTGAGTCCCTTTTATTAGCCAGGGGACTTAATGGTCTTGATTTTCATCTTGCTTCCTCTGAAAACTGAAGAATGAGGGTANGTCAAAGAAAGTGTTCGGTCATATTTATTGTGAAGAAAGTTTGCTTGGGGTACCAATCACTTAGTCTAGTATTTATTGTCTAATGTTGTTTATATAACTGAATATATTGTTAATTTATTTGAGATAGTGAAAGACAAACTTTAAAATTTGCAAAAGGGAAAGATGATTTTTAAAGATGATTATTTTATATAAATAAATAAATAAAATAAATAAACAAGAATAAAAAGATAATCTAGGTTTTATTTTATTTAGGACATCATCCCACTATGTAGTTATAGATGTTTTGGAACTCATTTCATAGACCAGGCTAGAGCTGAGCTGAGCTGAGCTGAGCTGAACTGAGTCTTGAATTCAGAGATCTGGATGGAAATCTGCCTCCATAGTGTTAGGATTTTAGGCATGTTCTACCACTGCCTAACCTCTTTGTTTAATATAGTGGCTGTTGTGTTTTCTGACCCCCAGATAAGTTTATTGGTGTGCACAATATTTTGGGAGATANAATGTATCACTACATTTCCCCTTTTTTGTTTAAAATAATAAAAGGCTTATAACTAATGCAAGAAAAACTATGTACAATTAGTACAATAACTATATATAGTATATC
>LZPO01075871.1:624734-646187 GCA_001675575.1 Neotoma lepida
TTGCCAACTCCTCAGCTGATCTTGTTTCCTCAGACTGGTCTTTCCCAAGCAAGACATAGATCTCAAGTCCTGGGATTAAAGGTGTGTACCACCATGCCTGGCTCTGTTTCCAGTGTGGCCTTGAACTCACAGAGATCTGGATGGATCTCTGCCTCTGGAATGCTAGGATTAAAGGTTTGTGTGCTACCATTTTCTGGCTTCCATGTCTATCTAATGGCTGTTCTGTTCTCTAACCCCAGATAAGTTTTATTAGGGTACACAATATTTTTGGGGGACACAATATAATCACCACACCACAAAGTTAGTAAAAGTAAATAGGGAACAGTTATATTTAATAAAAAAAATCTTGTTTTATGTGTATATCTGTTTTGCTTGTATGCATGTCTGTGTACCATGTGTGTGCTTGGTGCTCAACCGGGCTGAAAGAGGGTGTCAGATACACTGGAATTGGAGTTAAAGATAGTTATGAGCTACTATGTGATTGCTCGGAACTGAACCTGGGTCCTCTGGAAGAGCAATATGGAACCTAAGACATCTCTCCAGACCACTGAGCATACGTTAATATGGCAAGTTCAAATCAAACAGAATATTTTCTTCTAGGCAGTCTGAAATAGTTTTGCAAAAATATNCAATGTTTGTAGACATTCTTAAGATGTTTGAAAAGAAGTAACACAAATAATACTAACTAAACAAAAATAAATGCCAAGGAAAAGCAGGGGAAATTTTGAAGACAACAAGATGTGTGGAAGGAGCCAAATGTTTCCCCTCTCCTTCAAAAAGGGCATGTGCCTATCTTCAGGGACCATATGTGTCCACTGGCTAGTGTCTTAATCTCATGGGCTTCTGTGTCACAGACCAAAGGACATATTAACAACAGAGATTTACTGCCTTCTGTCCTGAAGCTTAGGAGTTCAGGGGTGCAGGTGAGTAAGGTGGGGTACAGGTGAGTAAGGTGGGGTGCAGGTGAGTAAGGTGGGGTGCAGGTGAGTAAGGTGGGGTGCAGGTGAGTAAGGTGGGGTGCAGGTGAGTAAGGTCCCTGATGGCTTCTCCTTGACTCAGCATGCTTCCCCCAAGATGGCAGAATCCAATGCCTGACTCCTGGTCACACCATTTTCACACAGTTGACACAGGCACTCTGGGAACACAGACATTTAAACCTGAGCAAGCTAGTAAGTAAAGTACATTTTCTTAGGTGCACTGCCATTTGACTTGGATATATCAAGCAGTTTACATATTTTCATTCCTGGTTCTTCTTCAATGCAATGCTATGCTTTGTTAATATCAGTTTCTTATTCTTCACCCCAAAGGAATAATCACAACTCCTGAAGATGTGTAGGCATCGTCCCTCTAAGTGGAATATTGGGAGGAATTTACATATAACCTCCAATTCTCCCCGTACAACAGCAGAAGTAATTTGCCTTACAAAAGAGGGAGCTGTGCTTTGGTTGCCAAGGAAACCAAATGAAAGTGAAGGAGCCTAGAAAATAAAGCTTATAGAGACAGACCCCTGTACAGGTGCACTTTGCTCCTCCAGGCCTGAGCTCCATGGTATCATCCATGTCTCTTCATAACCAGGACAATGCCTGTGTCCTGCTTTANGGTAGTCACTGTAACAGCATATGCCTTACTGTCTGCTTTCAAAACTCAACCTACATGGTTGGAGTTAGGAGACTGGAGAATCCCAGGCAAATGTCTTCTGATACTGCTTTTCTCTGTTGTGCCTAGATGTGGGTTCCTACTTCCCAAGACGTCTGTGAGAGATATGTCTAGGGCGACCATAGATGGACCTCACCAGCCACCTAAGAGACACACAAAAGTGAAAAGCTGGTCAGCAACTGACATGAAGTAAGTTTGTGTGAAGCATTTTCTCCTGTGACTTCATAGAAACGCAGTTTCAGAACATGAGTTGTAAGAACAAACTTCTCAAGTCTTTTGAATAAGATCTGCAAAGATAAATAATTGTGGTTTTCTTTGGGGAAGACCGTGCAACAGGNTAGACTAGGACCACCCTTGCNCATCACATTAAGTGGGCTTTCTCACACTTTATCAGATCCAAGGTTTTCATCTCCACAAAGCTGCAACTAGATGGAAAGAATGAAAAGGAGTCANTGACATGGAAAATATTATCTGGACTTGTAACACATCTGTCTGCNCACTCTATGCAAATTTTCATTTTTTTTTCCAAAATTAAAACAGTTTTTAGAGACGGTCTAACCTGGAACTTGCTGGCCTAAGTTAATGGCTAGCTTAAAACTTGTCACCTGTCTGCCTCAGCATCCCAAGTTCTAGGATTACAGGAATACACCCAAATCTCCAGCTTGATTTTCATTAATTATTGGTGATAGTGACAAATTTTTCAATGACAGACTAGCACATTGGCTACTTTAGCAACTTGTGCCAACCCAAACACATCACCTCACAGTGTGCTTTCTGCCCAACAAGAACACGAATCTTCCTGCTTCCTGGTTTACAATGAGAGGCCAAGTTTGCACTGGTGTGCATGGTTGGTGTTGCTGTGGGCCTAAGCTCTGGGGACTGAGTCTTTGGGACAGTCAGTCTGAATGGAAAATAGACCGATGCCAACTTGCTCACTTTTCATCTGAAATTGCTGATTCCTGTATTCCCTGGACAGCTGGAAGAATAAAATGTGTCTTTCTCTTATGTCCTTGTAATACACTCAAATAAGCAGTTAGTACAGGAAAAAAAGGAAGGAAAGAAGGAAGGAAAGAAGGAAGGAAGGAAGGAAGGAAAGGAGGGAGGGAGGGAGGGAGGGAAAATGATAGGAGAGATCAGGAGGAAAGGTCTAATGAAAGAAAGGGGAAAGCAAGAAGAGTTGATGGCGTAGTGTTAAGACACAGAAGTCTACTCCAGCCATCCACGTGTGTGTCTTTAAGTGTTCAGCCTTTTTATTTTTTTTGTTTCAAAAATGAGCTTCTCATCAGTGACACTTGGATGCCATGCCCTGAACACCACCAGCATCTTGCGATCACTTGTACAGCTCTGCAGGCCGAAGCCCTGGAGCTGATGGCAAAGATCTCACCCAGGCAGAAGAGTTTTGTGGAGGTTGCGCATAATTTTCACTTAAAGATACAAAGTCTTGTTTCTGTTTAAAGTCACTCAAGTGACATCTACCAGACAAAGAACTGAAGAGAATATACATCTGTGCAAGACATTTTGAACTAAATTATGCTCTCGACTCTTTTATTACTGTAGTGGGGGCAACTGTGCAATACTAACTGACACATCTCATCCTNGTCTTCAGTTTTCCTGTCTGATGACAGAACTGGACCGCAAAGATATCTAATGCTATTGTTGCTGTTATTATTATTGTTTTAAGACAGGATTTCATGTACCCCACGCTGATCTGAAACACAGTATGTAATGAATGATTACCTTGAACTTCTGATACTCTAAAATCTACTTCCCCAGTGATAGGAGGACAGGTGTGTACCCCCCCCCCCAGGTTCCATCGTGCTGGGGATGAAATCCAGTGCTTCATAGATGCTAGACTACCATCTGAGCTGTATCTTCCATCCAGGGTCTGTCATCTCTGGCCTTTATTCTTCACCCTGCTGAAAATACCTCACTCTGTGCACTTACCCAATACACAGATGACCTTGCTTGATAGAATCTCAATGTAGTTCAGTTATAAAAGGAAAGAGAAAACATAGACACATAGGTAGATACATAACTAAATAATAAAATATCTCACATATGACCTGAGCGGGTTCATGAGATAAGAACACAGAATTGAAGGAGAGCCAGCCCTGTCAAGACATTAGATTCTGCCTTAACGTAGCTGTGAATGAATCTTCCAGGCTATGGGCCAGTTGTTCAAGGGGAGGTATAAGGTCTGAAGACATCTTATCTTACTTTGGTAGTTGATCATTAGAGTGCCTTTTTTGTGTATCATGTTGGGATCATCTGGTATTCCCATCAGGTTTTCTGTAGGGCAATTCAGGTTAGAAGGGTTTCAATTTCTGGGGCATGCTGGAACACCCCAGGCAGAAAACTTCCTCCTTGATGGGGTTTTTAGAATTCTATGGAGATATTAGTCTCCCTTGTTTCTCTNGGGACTCTAGAGGCTCCGTTGGCAATCTAGAGGCTTTATCAAGAATCTACAGGCCTCGTCGTTACTTGTACTTGCCCTCACTTCTGCCAGAAGGTGGGGTTAGTTGTTGCTGTTTGTTTGGTTTTGTTTTAAGATGGTTCAGTGAGAGGTTAATAACAAGGAGAGTTAATAACAAGGAGAGATGGGCATTCAGAGACTTTGNGCATCTCTGTCCATTAATACACGGTCACAGAACTCTCAACAAATGATCAAAACACAGGAACCACCCACTCAAGGGGTGGACAGGGAGAGAGTGGAAGGACTGGGAAACACTGAAATCACTGAAATCAAACGATCGGATGTTTTCCCCGGTCCAATTTGACACCTAGCTTTTCAGTTCTTCTAAAACACTGGTCGTTCTTGGCTGGTGATCACTTGATGAAATCACAAAGATAAAATGAGATTTCTCATTTCCTGGGCATAATTAAATCCAACAAAAGCAATATTCAAGTATGAAGATTTCTACACAATAGATAATTATGTGCATTGAGTTTTGTCTCCCAGCACAGGAAACCTAATGAGACCTTCAGGGACATCATCTCTGAGAGTCTCCTCGCCGTCCCAGCCACCACTGTGACCTGATAGCTTCCAGTGCNCTGCAGTGCTGAATACTGTTCAGCACCGTTTTCCTCGAATACAAACNTCTAGTACTTATCTTCCTGNTTGAACGTGTTTCCATATTAATGAGATAGACGCTGCANCTAATTGTTTTGTTAAATGCAAATTATTTTAATTCCTCTTCTAAAATATACACACATTCAAANAGAGAACTCATTGCAAAATTCTGATTTGAATTGTTTGCTATTATACTGAAATAAAGGTTGTTCTAGGGTAATTCGGTGGTGGGTTTTATTAGTTCATTATGAGCATAAACTCAATTTACTAGAGTTAACTTAATATTTATTCAAATTAAAGGATTTATCCTGTCCATAACTCAAGAGTCATTGGCTCTATTTATTTGAGGTCATTTCAATTAATATAATCAAAAAATTGTTTGACAATGTCAAGCTACAAGTACCACATTTCACTGTTGAAATTAGGCCCACTTCCTTCTTAATTCATTTTTCCATTAAAATTTACAAAACACAGTTTTTGATATTCCAAGTGTGATTTTTTTTTTCCAGGCAATTTATTTGGATTGAGAAGATTTAAGTGAGAGTTAAAACTAGATTTGTAACAGTGAAACATATATTTAAAAAATTGTATAAAGATGATCAAAAGCCCAGAGGAGGTAGGTCTGGAACAAATAATTTAAAGAATTTCTGGTCAGAATGAAAACTGCTGCCTCTCCATAGCAGTGAGCCTTGGGACCAGGTGACTCTTGATAGACCTTACAGGAAGATGGACACCCTCCAGCTAACCCACATTTATGCAAAGTGGCTAAGCAGTTGCTACATTTTCAGTTTGGGTGACTGAACCACTCATGTAGATTTAGGCTCAAGAGGCATGTGAGCCTAAATCTGGGGAATAACAGCCTTCTGGGATAATTCAGACACTACTGGAGTTGAAATGGAAGAAACAAGTATTTACATAAAAAAAAAAGTGAAGCAACTGACTACGTACCTATACCTTCCCCTTCAAGCCTGGCATTGTAGACTTATTTCTTACTGGTGTCTCTGCAGGCCAGCTCCTTAATAGCAAATGATCATATGAAATCTGTTACAGTGTTATCAGTGCCTTTTGGAGCAAATGCCTTTAGAATCATTCCCCCCAAATGAGTAAATTTTAAAACTTGATTATATATTTTTTTCCCTTTTCTTCCTTCCTTTGCTTTTTGAAACAGGGTCTCTTGTAGCATGACCTGATTGTTCTGTTTTGCTTTAACAGTCAACTTGACACATCCTGGAGTCACCTGGAAGGGAGACTTGACTGGGGGATTGCCCAGATCAGATTGGCCTGTGCACATGTCTGTGGGAGATTGTCTTGATTATAAATTGATGTAGAAGGGTCCAACCTACTGAGAAACACACCATTCCCTGGCAGATGGTTCTCAGCTGTATAAGAAAGTTAGCTAAGTATGGGGCTGGGAGAGCTTCTGCTGTGGGATGTCTTTCTGTGTACTGTGAATATGTGTTGCTCTGATTGGTTGATAAACAAAGCTGCATTGGCCTATGGCAGGGCAGGATGGAGCCAGGCAGGAAAATCCAAGAGAGATAGTGGGAGGAGAAAGGAGAGGGAGGAGACACTGAGCTGCCAGCAGGAGAAGCAAGATGTGAAAATACTGGTAAGCCATGGCCATGTGGCAGCTTATAGATTAATAGAAATGGGTTAATTTAAGATATAAATGCTAGCTAGCAAGAAGCTTGAGCCATAGACCATCCAGTTCATAATTGATATAAACATCTGTGTATTTACTTGGGTCTGAGCAGCTGCAAGACCGGGCAGGACACAGGAAACTTCCAGCTACAAGCTTCTGGTTTCTGCTTCAAGACCCTGCTCAAGCTCCTGCCTTGTCTTCCTTAGTGGTAGACTGTGATAGAAGTTGCCGTGGCCATGATATTTGTCACAGTGACAGAAAGAAACTAGAANACTGGCCTTGAACTTGCTATGTAAATGAGGATGACACTGAATTTCTGATTCTACTGACTCTACCTTCTGATTGCTGAGATTAAAGGGAATGTAGGAATATACTCCACCACAACTAGCTTCTGTGTGTGTATGTGTGTGTGTGTGTGTGTGTGCACGCGCACACACGCATGCATTTAATAAGCATTGATAAGCAGGATTACATCAAACGGCAAGAGCAGAGTGAAGGAGCAATCTGAAGAACCGGAGAAAATGTTTTTCAGAGTAATCACTCAGCAGGATTCCTGTGCAGAATGTATAAAGAACTCAAAAACACAAAATAACAATTAGAAACAGGCAAGTGATCAGAAGAGACCCTTCATAAGTACAGCCATACAAACAACAAGTCTATGAAACAAACTGAAACCTGTTAGGGGCTGAGAAATGCTAAAGAAAGACCCCAGACTCAAATAGTATGTAAACACAAAGAGTGTTTATTCTGCAGAAATAGCCAGCATGCAGGGTTGATCATCCACACAAAATGGCGATGATGACCCAGGACAAAGACATGCAGGCCCTTTTAAAGTGAACTTGGGGAATTCTAAGTATGTTGAGCTAATCTCTGTTCTAATTGGACAGTCAAAGAGCAGATACAAGGGCATATGTTGATTGGACAGGGCTAATAACTGGTTGACCCATTGCGGGGTTTTTGGTCATATATGGTCAGTAACAGCCATATCCTGTAACTTTGGGTCTCTTGGCCTTATAAAGTTTAGCTGATTGTCTAAACTTGGCTTGGGGACTTCCTGGACTCAGGCTTAGGCCATTATTTACAACGGAGGTGTTGCATGTCTAAGATGAAATTACATTCTGGTCCCTTCAAAACAACAAAAACACCTAGTTATCAGGGAAATGCAAATCAAAACTACAATGCATTGTTTCACCCCTGTTGGAACAGCAGTTAACCAAAACCAAAATGTGACAAATGCTAGCAAGGACAGAAGATAGAGGATCCTTACATTCTGTTGCTAGAAATGTAAATTTGTACTAAAGGGGAGTTAAAGGGACATAGGTAGGCAGGGAATGAGAAGAAAAGGAAAAGATTTATTTGATGTGCATGTCTGGGTCATAGTCCATCATGATGGGAAGTCAAGTTAGAAACTCAAGCAGAAACTTGAAGCAGAAAGCATGGATGAATGCTGCTTGCTGCCTTGTTCCCAGCTCCGTGCTTAGCTAGTGTCCTTAAACAGCCTAGCACTGTCTGCCAAGGGGATGGTGTCCTCCCCAAGATGGCCACTTCTTGTACCCATAAGACTCTGTGAGGAGAAACGGTGGAAAGACGCAGGGGCAGGTATCAGGACAAGACCAATAGGGTGGAGGGGAGGACACAGGAGCTTCTGAAACAGCCACACCAGCATCTGTCCAAGGACTCCCAACCTCAGGCTCCTCCNATCCTTGTATTAAGACATTACTTTCCTTTCTCCACAACATGGCCTTCTATCTTTCCAGGTTGCTCAATTCTTTGTTNGTGCCAGGGAGTAAACTTAGCACTCCCCTAGACAACTTCCTGTACTTTTGTTACACATAATTAAATGATTGTCAAATATAATTTATATGAGCCTACCCTTTCTTTCAAGTGTGTGAAAAAATGTATTACTTAGAAAAATTTATTTTAAGTAAGCAATAGATTCAAGTTTTCTTTAAAGTTTTAAATGAAGAAGCTTTAAAAATTACATGCAGTGTATTTCCCATAAAACTGCAAACTTTGAATTTTAAAGACCAATAAAGATGATTAAATAATGAGACAAAGCAAAGGCATTTTGAAACTCAAAGAATTGTTGGATTTTCACCCTGAGTTCCTCGTTCAGGATGCAGTTTGCTTTGGATTGCTGTGATAGCACCATGGCCAAGAGCAGCATGGGGAGGAGGGGATTTATTGGCTCACACTTTCCCATTGCAGTTCGTTGAGGGAAACAAAGGCAGGAACTTCAGGCAGGAACCTGGAGGCAGGAGCTGGTGCAGGGGTTATGAAGGATGCTGCTTCCTGGCTTGCTCAACCTGCTTTCTTATACAACCCAGGACCAGCAGCCCAGGAGTGGCATCGCCCACAGTGTGCTAGGCCCTCCCCATCAATTATCAATCATGAAAACGCCCCCACTGGCTAATCTGATGGAGGCAATTACTCAGCTGTGGTTACCTCTTCCCAGGTGACTCTAGTTTGTGTCAAGTTGAGAAAAACTAACCAGCACATTAAATAAAATATATATAATACATATTATAATACACACATGTTAATTATAAATTTATATATTATATATAAATAAATAAACATATAAAATATAAAATGTACTGAATAGCTATATCTGTCTATCTATCTATCTATCTATCTATCTATCTATCTATCTATCTATCTATCTATACGTATGTATGTATTTGGAGTAAAGAAATTATAAAACCCAGATAAAGGGGGCTGAGATTTAAAGAAGATACATTTGGGCAGCTCTAATGAATCATGTCACAATCATGATATTCCAACAGTCTAGAATTCAGTTAAAATACAGTGGACTTGAAATCCTGGAAAAATCAATAAATTAAATTACTTTGCAAGTCATCAATTTTAACATTTCACTATTATTATTGAGGTAGAGAGATATACTAATTTTAGTTTAGAAACATGATTGACAACATATGCTAAACTTTATCTGTTTGTTAGATTGTATAAAGCTGACTGTCCATTCCAATCCAGCATCAGTAAGCTAGCATTGTAAGCTTGGAAAGTACATCTTTGCATGTTAGAGAGCTAAATGTGCACACCACTATAAATACATGCCAGATACTAGCAGGGAAGGAAGAGGCACAGGGATGTTTTTGTCTCAGTACTGATGCAGGACAAATCCACCATCACCATTCACATACAGGAATAAGCACAGCTTTTCAAGGTTTACTAACTACATGTTGGCTTGTCCAGATCATCAACACCTGGACAAGCTCAAGCTGCATGTTAACACTCACCAGAAAAATGTCCTCCTAAGCCTTTACCAGTTCAAGGTCACATGACATATGCAGGATATCTGAGAGTTATCCTCTGAGACATGTAGGTCTTTCTCAGTCATAAGGCAGAGGCTCACAGATAGTTAGGAGCAGAGCTGAAAGACATCCTTCCAGTCACTCTAGGCCTTGACAAATGCTATGGTACCACTGCGGAGTCTGAAATTAGGATAGCAGGCAGGAANGAGATCTACACAGAAACCTGGGGTAGGAGCAAGAGGTAAGCCCTGGTTTCTGCAACACAGAACCAACCACAGAGCAGAGCTGCCATGCTTTGTAACAGCCATGGATTNTTTGGTTTGGCATAACATTCTCATTGGAGAGTCATAGTCACACCTATGACTCCTCCTTCACAAAACTTTATGCAGCTAGTAAATGGAATATGAATAAAACTGCAGCATAGCTTGAGGCTGGCTCAGTGACCAAATGGGTGACTCCAGACCACTCATATTATAGCTCAAAGGGCAGGTTTGCCCTTTGCTGACATTGCAATCCCATGGCTTCTTTACAAAGTTTTATTAAGAGAAAGAACAAAGCAAGTCACTCACAAAGGAAACAAGTGGGCTTATACTCAAGATGGCAAACATGAAATAGAAACAGACCTGTAGATTGCTCAGCTGTTAGCATAGTGGTGGGAAATTTAAAATACACATGATGTATGTGTTAATGAATAAATCGACATTAGCTAATGGACAATTGTAGCAGAGAAATAGATAAAAGGTTAACTTCNTGAAAAAATTTAGCTAGTCAAAATATAGACAAACAAGACACAAATGGAGAACTTTGTACATTGTTTATTGAGCAGGCTTTAATGACCCATCAGTATACCTGGAGACTCACATCTGTGGGGTCATAGCTTGACCCATCAGTATACTGGAGACTCACATCTATGGGGGCGTATCTTGGCCTCTTTTTTCCAACTACACTGAACAAATGACAAAGGGGACAAAGCTAAGTGTCAGCATTTTAGGTAATATTCAAGTAGATGCCATGTTTTCCACTACAATGAAGCAGGAGGATTCACCTTTGATAGCAGGATACATTTGAGGATATCAGGGTCACTCAGTTGTCTGTATTTTAATCTCTATCAAATCCATAATGGGAAATCATTTTGTATCATGGATGAGATTAAATTACCAAGGAATAAGGGAAAAGACAAATAGATAACTCAAGAAAGAGTTTACCTATGTGGAAAGAGGGAAAGGTATTACCATTTTTCTTTATCTGGAAGTGAGAATAAGAAAAAGTCTATGAAAAACCCAGCTCTTCTTAAAATGTGAAGGTTACTGTTATACTTAATCTCCATACACTTTAGTTTCCACATGAAAAATAAACCTAGGTTATATGATTATAATAAAATGATGCCCACTTTGGTTCTAAATTCTAGACCAAAAGGTTTTAAACATAGAGCAATGAAGACCCTGAAAAACTATACAGAGACATTTAAACAGAAATCACAGTACTAAAAAAAAATGCTTGTAGTAATCATTTGGAAAAAAAAGACATTAAAAGTTGGGGAGATGGTTCAGTCAGTAACATGCTCGGTTGCACAAATGTGAAGACTTGAGTTAGGACCCTTCAGAACCAGGGCACAGAGACACATGTCTGGAAGCCCAGCACTGGGTAGGTGGAGACAGGCTGGCCCCCCTGCAGCTCACTAGTTAGTCAGCTAGCTCAGGTGAATTGGTGAGTTCCAGTTTGAGTGGGAGACTCTGTCTCAGAAAATAAGATGGAGAAAAATAGAGTAAGACATCTGAGACTCACCTCTTACACACACACACACACACACACACACACACACACACACACACACACACTAGTCTTTGACAGTTTCATAAACATAATGATTTTTTGATAATTTCACTCCTTATTTATTACCTTTCTCACCCTACTCCTCTTCCCAGCCAAACCTTTCTTCTCCCCAACAAGTGCCTCAAGTTCATGATTTTATGTGTTTGTGCCTGACACACTGTGTTTAATTAGGCTTGCTTGCACAAGTATGGCTAGGAGGTTATTTCCGGAAGGCTACACCTTTGAAAAAAGTGACATCGCTTCCCCCAGCTTCTATTAACTGTCAACAGTCCCTCAGGGATAGGTAGGGTCTCATTGGCCCTTCCCTCCACCACGATGAATGTTGATANGCCCAGTCTTCTGTGAGCACCCATAGCTACAGTGAGTTAGTTAATGCCATGTGCAAAAGACATCTTTTTGCAACACACCTCCCCAACCTCTGGTTCCCTGTCTCAAAAACTAGGCTGGAGTGTGACACCTAACATCAACCTCTGGCTTTCACACGTACTATACATTCACACCCACATACCCACCCCCCCAACACGCACACTTTAAAAAATTTAATTTGACTTAGTAACTAAGAGATTCAACTTCATTTTCCATACCTGTTATATCGCTCTGAGATACACCTAGTGGAATTGTATTTATAATAAACACAATTTAAACTCTAAGGCTTTACAGTTAAAGCCTTACATGTATTCATAGGTTGAATTTCAACTGTTTGCTTCTTCAACTTTTGTTTTATTTTCAAATCCTTTAGTCAGTAGAAAGAATTTTCCACATTTTGTTATCTCCTTTCCTCTCCTCTTCATCACCAGTCCATCTGTGAATGACTCCCTTTCTATAATACTTTGGCACGCATNTCCCTAATAAGTGTTTTCCTTTTCTCCCACAGCTAAATTCATCTCAAGAAACAACAAAACGAATGGCGTGCTTTCATGGAAATTACAACATGGGAGGGGTAGTGTCTCACACAGCTAATTTTTCTAGGTTAAGAAATGAATTATTTGACCACATGTGACAGTTTTTGGCTCAGGCTTTGCACTGAATAAATAAAAGAAACAGTGCTCTTGTTCTGGGCCTGGAAAACATATAGTAATGAATGGAACTCATCCTATCAGGAACCTCTTCCCATTGTATTCCTGTGGCCACCTTAGTTACATTCTGTTCTCTTGACAGCGTGCATCTAATGGAGCAGACAAAAATATAATTACCAAAATGGAGGAAAAAGAGAGGTCTGATAATTAGTGTCCAAACACTTAACAATGTCAGTCCAACCTTCTGGGGTAGATGTTACATGGTGAAACACATTCTGAAATATGATGCACCCAGTTCTTGGTTTTAACTATTGGGTATTGGGGGAATTAATAAGTTGTCTTAGCATACTTTCACATTTAAAATATAAAAATGTAGTTATCTTGTGAGGCCTGTTATTAATCCTTGAACAAGAATACAAAGATCACTGACTCCACTATTAATACAGACCTCTGTTCCCAGCTCCAAGCGAATAGATGAATTTACAAACTCAGTGGTTTTTGTTTGTTTTGTTTTTGCTTGTTTTCTTGATTTACTAAGAAGAAAAGGGAACCTTAACTCGAAGTCTAATAGAGCTTTAAAACTATTTTGTTTGATATTATTCTCTACCAGTGCCAATTTGATAATTTCCTATTGAGGATTTCTAATTAGAAGTAGAATATTTAAAAAGTAATGAGGCAGGCNGGCAGCCATGGTGGCACACAACTTCAATCCCACACTTGGGAGGCAAAACAGGAGGATCTCTGTGAGTTTGAGGACAGCCTGGTCTACACAGTGAATTCCTGGCCACCCAGAGCTACATAGTGGGACCTTGCCCCACCCCCCAAAAAAGAGTGAGGTAAATCAAAATGTGTGTGAAGTCCCAGAAAAAGAAGATACCTGGGACAGCATAAACAGCACTCCAGCAATGGAGATGGTTCTGTTTCACTCATGCTTAGAACTCTGGGATGTGGTTGTCTGAAAAGTTCCCTGCTCCTCCTCCTCCCCAGGGGCCACTGACACTGACTAAAGTTGACCAGGCACAGTATACCAGAAGAGGGAAGTGTGCCTTGGACTCTGCCAAGTCATAGCCAGATCCGTGATGGCATCAGTGGGTCTTAGGAGTTTGGCCTTGAATCCATGGCATAAGCATGTACTAGTGAATGTGGATTTGATCCTGAATATATTTTTTAGGCTGAGGGACAAGTAGAAGTTATGAAAAAATAATTTTCAAGAGGACTATATTATCAACAGAGTCAGGGCTGGGAGACTGGAAGAGCCCGGGGGCCACTTTGCCCTGAGAAAAGTGGGAAGGAGGTCACAGACTTCATCGTTGAGGTACCTGTATCCTGGACTAAAAGCCCAACAGCCCCAGCTCCACAGTCAGCATCTAGCCTAGGAATAAGAATCACAACAGAGACCAACCTTCTTCTCTGGTGGGAGTCCATGATTGCTTTGCATAGTTCATCTGCTAAAAAGGAAGAAACAGAAGTGGGGGAAAAGTACTTCAGGGCTGACCTCAAATATGTTCTAGCTTTGTAATCAGATTAAATTTGTAATTTGCTAAGTTGCCCCCTCCTGTAGATTACCCTGGATAGTGAAGTTTCGTGAAGAACTTCCTCTGAATTTTAAGCCAATGAAGAGGAGATTATTGGTGACTGATGGCTGCTACAAGGGAGAGTCACTGTTCCCTAAGAGTATTGCCACTTGTAGGTCAGCCACACTCCAGCAGGAGGCCACACATCCATGAATATATGAACAACACAAAACGGTCTTGATAGTGAAAAACCAAAAAAGAAACAAGCAAACAAAAAAAAGCATAGGAAGTCTGATGGATGGGGAGAGGGAGGAATTGGGAAAGGGATGACTGGTCAAAACTCATTGAACTAAATTCTCAAAGAACTAATAAAAAAGGGAAGAAGGGAGGGAAAATTGAAATATATAAAGAAATAAAAAAGATTTAGCTATAGTTCTAATTTATGATCTAAAGATAAACAATTTTCAGCCCCAAGCTATTTATATCGTGTTTTTTTTTTTTTAAGTTCTTTCCCAATCAAATCACTTTTTGCTGGTTTGGAATTAATCTGTTCTCTGTGGAGGCTTGATCTCCAGTGTGGCAGTGTAAAAGTAGAGGAATCCTTAAGACACAGGGCCAAGTAGAAGGAAGGCATTTAGGTTGTTAGAGGCATTATCCACAGAGGGATGAACTCTGGGTAGTGAACTNAGCTGGTTCTCAGCAGCTATGGTGGTGAAAACCTGGCTCCTCAATCCCTCCCTGGCTTCCCTGCCTCAACATCTGGTCACCATCCACCTTGATACCTTTAGTTGCACTGTGATGCAGCCAGCGCAGACACCATACAACATAGATCCTTCATTCCCCAGAAAGAAGATCCAAAGCCCTCTCAGGAAAAAGATCCACAAACCCTTCAAGACAAGGCCCACAGCCTCTGAGGATTCAGATGGAGAAGAGTTCATAGGCCCCTTAGGANGCAAATTAAAAAGAAAATCATCCCTACATTTAAATAAAGGAGGTGTGACTGACTGTGTTTAAGTAAAGCAAGTGTGTATTTTGTGCATTAGAGAGAAGGCACAAGTATGAAATCCATCCCCACTTAGTTCTTTCCCCATTGTTTTGCCAGGATGCTGAGGCTCTTTCAGGACAACTGGACCATCTCCTGCTGTGAATCANGGACAGCCCTGCTTCACCCATCACTTGGCCTTCTAGCTTTACGTGTTTTTGTTAGTTTGATTTGTTTTCTGTGNATTTGTTTTGTTTTTCCTACTGGCCTCTGCCAAATTTGTATTAGGACAGGAAAAATAATGCCAAGAAGCTCCAAGTTAGCTGTCGGTTTTCACATCAGCAGTAAATATTTCAAGTGTTTTTCAGTTAAAAAGGAAAATGAGATCTCCAATTTGTACTTCAAAATGCAAGCAACTCAGAAGTCGCCATTTCAGCATATGAGAAAAAATCAACTACGTAAGCCGAAACCTTACCAGTCTGAGAGATCTGATGTCACAGCACAGTGCTCTCCCCAAACCAGAAAGACAGGGACAGATCAGCCCTCTGACAGAAACCTCAGGGTCCATGGCTCTGGGAAGGAAGCCTGAGCCATCTCTTATGTCTTCTTAGAAGCTCAATGTGGGTGTTGCTCCAGCTGAGCCCGGTCCTAGGGAGGCACACACACTTTTGAGAGCTTTTACTCTCAAAACCAAGGAACATGTCAGTTGGAGAGAAGGGTGGCGGTTTTGAAATACACCCAGAAAATGCTTGAGAGGAATAACTTTTTAAAACACTGACATTTTTACCAAGTGGCATTGGATTTTGGAGAAGGGAACATTCCTCAGAGCTGTTGAGCCTTCAATATGGGCAAAGGGAAATGAGTCTCCAGTTTCTGATGCTCTTCACTGGGGAACGGAGATATCCCACTGGGAATGAGAGAACTAACTCCTACAAGTTGTCTTCTGATCTTCACACACACACACACACACACACACACACCACCAAATAAATAAATGTAATAAAGAATTAAAAATAGGATATAAGCATTGTATTTTAGAATTTGTGGATGTAGAGAAAGGAATACTTGGAAATTTATAGCATGAATTTTATTTTTCAAGAAAGAGAAATTGGCAGTCAGAATTCTATCTTTGATAATTAGAAAAATAACAGATTTAAGCAAATAGAAGAAAGGAATTAGGATTTCTTTAAAATATATAATACATTATAAAGTATAATACATTATAAAGTATATAGAAGATAAAAATAAAAGGCTTAGTTTTCTTTTTGTTTCTTTGTTTTTGTTTTTGTTTTTGTTTTTGTTTTTGTTTTTGTTTTGGAGGAATACAGTCAGTAAATGTCCAGATAGCCTATAGGAGCAATGGGGAAAAGGCATGGCTTACTAATATCATAAATGGAAGACACATCACTACCGCTAGTTACATGAACATCAAGAGAATAATGAAGGAAGTTTGTGAGCAAGTCTATGTTGACAAACTTAGTAACCTAGATAAAACTGCCCAGTTTCCAAAACAATGAAAACAAAACCCACAACCTATTGATTGTGTAAAGTAATATAGATAAGCACATATCTAGATACATGGCAAGTTCCTGTCTCTCTCTATATATATCTATCATCTCTTATCTACTTAAGTTCTATTTTTAGGAGTTATACAGAGATGCTGGCTTTGTAGTCATAGATCAAGTTCCTTTGCCCTAGGGGACCTCAGCCTTTTCTTCAAAATAATTTTTACTTATTAGTTTGGATTTTATGTGTATGGGTGTTTTGTCTACATACATATCTGGGCACCATGTACACCAGAAGAAGGCATCATTGGAACTGGAGTTGCAGATAGCTGTAAGTCACCATGTAGGTGCTGGGATTTGAACCTGGGTTCTCTGGAATAACAACTGGTGCTCTTAACCACTGTGCCATCTCTCTTACTCTCTAGTCTTTTATTTTAAAGNGGTCAATAGATTGAATCAGGCCCCTTCACACTACTGAGAGCAATCCACTCTATTCAAAATCTACCAATGGAAATGTTCATCACATTTCAGAATGACATATAGGTAAATTTGACCAATATGGGTATGAAGTTTAGCCTAGGGAAGGAGCCGCCATGGTCACTCCTAGTTAACTTGCCATTCAGGTGCACTTCATAAAGCATACATAGTCTCAGATACTGAAGATATTAGGAGACTGAAGATACTGAGAAGTTTATGTTTTCATTCTCCCAAATGCAACTAAATGCATACTGGCCATGTCCAAGAGAAGATGCAATGTCTTGAGTGGAGTTCATTTTTCTTCCTGATGTACAGGCTAATCATTAACATAGTTGAGGTATAAAATCAATACAACTTGTGTTATGTGACAGAGGGTAAAGGAATTAATAAAATATATTTAACTAATTCTTACATGTGTAAATACAGACATGTACATATATTCACATACATAAATGCATTACCAACAAAGTAAATAAGATGCATTTGTGAATTCACAGTCTTTGTTCCTGTAACATGTTTGTAGCTGATATTATTAATTTCCCTTTTCTCACTACCCATTCTGTATTTCCTTTGCCCATAACAGTTTCTCAACTAATTGTGTTTTTTCACCTGGTAGGATAACTAAAGCCATCNTTCCTTATGTCAAGTCCAACTGCGCGTCACTGTGGTTTTGAATGCAGACACAAGCCATGATGCATCAAGGAATTCCTAAAGTGACCACTTTTAGTTTATATATAATCTTTTGAAACTCCTTTGTGGAGTAGTAATACTCTGATCCTCCATTTTAATCAGAATAAATTCTCCAGGCAGAAGAATTTCTTCCTTCTTTGCCTGTTAGTTTAGGTGGCTGTGTGGTTCTCCTTTAACTTGCTCATTGTTCTGTCTCCTGATGGAAGCATCCCTTTCCATGAATCAAAGACATCAAGACAAGCAGAGCTTGCCTTGCAGAGATGGAGAGTGAACATTTTCCTANTGGAGAACTACCTGACAATAAGTGATGTCATTCCTAATTCCTTGACTGTCAGCTATGGGAGAAAGTGTCTCATGTTGGACACTGACTGCTGGCACATACAATCTCCTGGAGAACCTTGCNAGGCATAGCAAGATGTTCCACTGAGACAGATAGTGAATAACTCAATCTTAAAAGGCCACCTCACTGTTCACTGAAGCTAACTGCTTAAGGACATGGTAAGAATGAGGAATTACCAAATGTGCAGTCCTGCACCAACCTATAGGAGTGCTTCACCTGCTGTGTTGTTTTTGTACAATCTGAGAAGCAACTCTTGTAAAACACTATGCTGGTGGCCAGAGCATCCTTTAAAACCATGGTGGTAGTTTCAACATTGTGACATGCAAAGAAGGCAACCCCAAACTCAGAGGAAGTGGCTATTCCTGTAAGAACAAAACTCTGCCTTCCCCATGATGCAAAACAATCAACCTTCCATCATCAGGACCTGAGAAGGGTGCTCTATTGAATTCCACTTTGATCTTTGCTCTGGCAGAAAGGCCAGTTGGCAGTGGCTAAAATCAGACTAACACTGGGAGTTTATTGTTGAACCCATCCCTAACCCCCATATATACCATCATAGACACTTTGATCGTGTGAATAGTGGACAAGGACAAACATGGTTGGGGAAAGAGGCTCACTGGTATTTATGGAAGAAAAGGACTCCTTCAATCCACTTGACTTAAAACATTCTTGTGTGTGCATACATAAGCACACAAATACCTCCAAGGCTTTTGCTCATCTGGAGAAATCTAGCTACATCCCTGTCTCCAAAACCTACTTGTCACTAATGTTTCAATCATGAGCCTTCAAACTCTGNTACCGTATAGCCAAACTACCAGCTACAGCCTATGAATCAGCACATAGTTATATGCCTGTATGCCAGCCTATAAACCAGCCAATATATATGTCTATAAACTAGCCAATAGCACAGTTCTGTGTAATTCAGTTTATTCTAATTNTTGCTTTGACAGTTTGTTCCACTATAGAGACCACACTCACCTTTGCCTATAAAGTGCCAATGCTTGGTCCCTGACGTCTTGCAATCCAATTATCCTTTTAAATTATGCTTCCCAATTCAGCCCTTAGCTTTCCATTGTAAAGTCTGCCATAGTGCTCTAAGAGAAGAGGAATTATGGTGCCAGATNTTCCACTGTGGATTGATTTCTCCAGGATTTGTAAAAAGATGTCTTCTGTATCATTATGGACTGGATAAGTAGACCTCCAATGACAAACCCACACCAGTTTCACACTGCCGCTAAACCTTCCTTATGCAGAAGCAGTTCTGGGATGTCAATTGTATTAGCCTGGCAGTTTTGGGTGTGCATTTCAGTTTCAGCCAATTAAAGACACGGTGCCCTTTCTAACCCCTGTGAGCTGATCATTAAACCGTAATCTCCACTTCGGTGGTCTCTTTCAATAAATTCCACCTTATCCAACTTGTCACATACTCCTAACACAGGTTTACACTTACCCTTCATATTCCGATCGTATGCATGGTAANAGTCATGCATCTCCTAAGCATGCTTTCTAGCTTTCCAGAGTCAAGATGGGCACCTTGATTTCGAGGTCTTACTGGTACTTCACTGTAGTCATAGGTCTAGGAGAAAAGAGGCCTAGATAGTCTCAAGGAAGAATCAGCAGGGCTTGCAAGGTTATTATTGTTTGGTTTTCACATTCTGTGTCTGCTCCTGTGCATATGGATACATGTATGTATGTTCATGTACATGTGGAGACCAGAGGTTTGATCCTGGTGTCTTTTTCATTTGCTTTCTACCTTAGTTTTTGAGACAGGGTCTCCCAGTGAAAATGAAGCTCAACAATTCAGCTAAACTGAGTGGCCAGAGAACCATAGGGATCCTTGTATCCCTGCCTCTCCAGCTTTGGGATTACAGATGCATGTTGCCACACCTGGCTTTTTATGTGGGTGCTAAACTCAGTTACCCAGGTTTTCCTGAGAAGTGGTCCATTGACTGACTGAACTATCTCCCTTTTTCTCTAGTGGGAATGGACCACCTATGTGAAATGCAAGGACATATTCAAAGGGGGGTGCAGAGCCTTTACTGGGATCTTCCCTGTGTCTCACTCCAGTTCCAGACTCTCACAACTTTTCATTCCATGTCTTCTTTCTATAGCCCATGACTTACAAGATTGTTTATTGAGTTTGTGGAAGTTTAGCTACTTGCATTATTTAGTGTGAGTTTCATCATTCTCACCCATATAGCTGTAGAAATGAACAGTTCTCTCAAGACTTACAGAAATTTCCACATCATTTTTGTAATGCTGGAACCAGGGGTTCAAATCCCTGAGTGCATTCTTTTTCAGCTTTGTCCAACACTACCAGGAAAAACTGACCAATCTTACATTTATCAGTTTGACAAAATGTTCTAAGGTNTCAAATACAGGGAGGGTTGTCTCAGCCTTGTCTCAGAGGCATTTGCTGAGAAGTCTCCACTGGTGATATCCTGCATATCTCTGTGTCCATGTCATGCTGAGGTCATCACTGTTGCCTTTACCACTGGGAACAGAATCATGAAGCCTTCTGTACTAGTCATATTAGGGAACTGACTCAGAAACAGGGAACCAATCCAGAGAGCGTTAGACCCGTTGTTGTTAACAAAATCTACAGTTTATTTAGGGACATCCAGAGCAACAAAAACNTGTGAGTGCTTATGTGTTTGTATGTATGTATGTATGTATGTATGCATATATATGTATGTAGAAAGTGAGGNGAAGTTTAAGGAATTGGCTCATGTGATTATGTTCTGGGGAATCTGAAATCTGTCAATCAGAACAATTGAACAGAGATCTTTGTAGGGAGAGGAGAAAGCCCCGAGTAAATGTGTGTATTCACATGAGTGGGGTCATGTCAAACACCCCAGAGCCTCAGGCCCACAGAGGAATGGCAAGCCTTTCCCTGTTGGTTGAGGTTCAGAAGCACAGCCAAGTCTTTCTTGGGGGACCCAATGTGTGTGTTGATAGTATGGAATATGTCCACCATAGCTTCCCCCCATATTTATAGCCTGAAGATGCTACCCATCAGTGATTGTTCCTATGTAGATTAGCTAAATTCAGTTGCCTCTGTGATCCAACTGTATTCCAGAAACAGACACTGCCTTCTTTTTTTTTTGTCTGTATGCAGTAGCCCCACCTCTCTGTTCAACTTTATATAATAGGTAAGCGCACTGAGCTTCCTGGGCACTGTGGTTTGTCTAGCAAAAAGCCCACACCACCACTCCCAGCTTCCTGCCTGGGTTTGTCTTTTCTTTAATCCCTNGCAGCCCCAGTCAGGTCTGTCCCTGGAGTCATGCAGGACCTGGCAGATCTCAGTCTATGGTCGAAGGCAGTTTAAAAACAGAATGGATTATTTTTCATAGCCTGTCTTTTCTCTTAAGATCTGTGATTGACTGGGTAATACCTATTCATATTATGGAGGCTCATCTCTTTTACAGTTTGTTGACTTAAATGTCACTAGTT
>LZPO01075871.1:673941-698471 GCA_001675575.1 Neotoma lepida
CACTGAACCTATTCAGCAAGCCTGACTTAGCAGCCAGCCCTGGGGATGCATCTGTCTCCACCTCCCCAGCACCAGGGTTACAGGAATGCCCTCCTATTCCTAGCTTGCTTTTTATCCATGAAACCATTTCTCCAAACAGGAACCTCTTAAAGTGATTATATGTTGAGCAGCAGATGTGTGTGCTCTCAGAACCCCTGAGTACTATTGATCACACTGCTGTAAGATACCACCCACCGTTTACTTCTCCCTCAGTGTCAATGCTAAAGACACAATTTTGCCAATAGCAAACCTCAATTTTAATGGCCACTAATTAGCTTACTGATTCTGACCTACAGGATAACACATCGTACAACTGTCAAGAAAGTTTAGTTGCTGTTGTTAAGTATATCAATTTAAACAACCAGCAGCCTTCCCTCTTACACTGCACATGTGATAACTCCACCCAGTTTCTTACTTCAGCTGGATTGTTTCTATATACAGTTTGTTAGGCTGCATTTTCTCTTGTACACATCTAGAAACAAATCTTTACCACCAATGAACCACTGATCATCCTGAAAGCCTGGAGGGAAGAGCCAGCGTCTTCCTTTCCTGCCTGCTCAGCCAACCATGGAGGCCTAAGATTCCTGAGGTTTTGCAAAATGTCCCATTTTGCCCCTGAAAAGCTATTATTTGGTGAAACATTTCCCAATTTAGTTTAAGCAGAACAACAGTCTAGCTATGAGTCCAAAGGAGCGGTTTGTGGGTAAAATCACATAGGGAAAGCTGTCTCAAGTTATTTTGCATCTACACATGTGTGGTGTGTGGAAATTTGCACGTGTTGGCTGTTACAGATCAAGACAAGCTGAAGGAAAGACACACAGTTTAATGTGTTCTTTTAATTGCTAATCTTAGCAACATCTCTCCTCTCCTTGCATTCTGAGATGTAGGGATTCCTGAACATCTCAGAAGCCTGCACTTTTTATAATTTGGGTCAACTAGATACGCCCAGCTGAAAAGAAGATGTGGTTTAAGTGCAGAAAGGTCTGTACCAGAGAAGAGGAATTCAAGGCCAAAGCCAATGGAGCTTCTCCCTGGAAAATGGACTCATGTCAAGCAGAACACAGACATAGTCTAGGTGTATTTTTAAAAACCTCTTCATAACGTCAAAGACATTGTCAACGATATGCCATCAAATCGTTCAAGAAAAGGGAAGAAAACAAAGCTTCACCACATGAGTGGATACGGATTTGACAATATACTTACAGGCAAAGAGAAAATGGGCAGACACACAAGAGCCCTGACTCTNGAAAGACTGAGAACAAAANGAATTAATTAAATGTTTAAACAGAAATCTGAAAGCATGTGACTCATCATAAACCAAGGTAAAGGGAAATAGTATCTTCATAATTTTAATTCCATTTTAAGTGCAGCAGCCTGAAGAATTTTGTAATAGTGTAAAGCTTTTTTCCAGTCCTTGCTGTTTCCACCAGCCATTTATTGGGGGAAAATGTATAGAAATATGTCACAGGAAGCAGATGCCAGATAAACACAGGAAGTAATTACTAAGCAGGAAGGGTTGCAGGAAACGGGTTGTTTTTCTTTCCATGGTGTCTCTGCACACCGAGGCTCAGCANAAGGCACTTGCAGAAGGGCCTTTGTTGGCATAATGCTGGCATTGAAGACTGGTCACATCATATTTCTAAAAACCAAGATAAACACAATCTGAAATTGAATATAGCTGTCTGTCTCNGAAAATGTGCAAAACCTGTTGTAGTTAGTTTTCTTGTTTTTGTTCTTGGAAATTAACATAAGGGAGAAAAATTTCATTCAAAAAGAAGGTAAGAATTTTAAGCCCTAGTTGTGGAGCCTGGAGTTTAATAGACTATGATCACAGAAGAATAGGATTTAAATATTGGTGAAGTCTTCAATATAAAACTCTGTCACCCAAGCAAGAGAAGCTTGGGGCATTAAATGATTAAAACAAATTTCAGTCACTTGGGATAGTATTGTGGCCAGAAGACTGTATTAATTCAAATTTAAAATTTACCTAATCCTAAATCCTTTGCTTATTCCCAAGTACTATTTGGTTAATCTCTTTCTGCTATCTCCAGACAACCCCTTAAGCATGAACTACAGAGACAGCATGGATGCTCCCTCACTCTTCTTTAAGTGGGATCTGGAAATATTTCTCACCANCTTTCTTTGCAAAATCAACTCGATTTTTGCATGCCTGATGTGAGCCTTCCTGCAGAGACATAGTGGCCTCTGTAATATGAGCATAGCTGGGAGACAGCTAGAAAGAGTTCTGCTTGTAGCCAAGGGTGCCCAACTGTAACTAGAGAGGCCAACACTGCTCCATGTATCTAAATGTCATTTTCTGTTGGGAGCTGTAGGCCAGGAGGAAGAGCCTGGCTAGCTGGCAGGTGACCTTAAGTCTGTATTTGAGCTGTGTGATCTTAGATAATTTAATCAACCTCTTCAAGGAAGTGTTGGTTTTCTTATTTGCAAAATGAAGCCAAGCATATGTATCTCAGAGTTGTAGTGAACACTAAATGAGGTAATGGATAAGGTTTTATAATATAGTATCTGGCACATGGCTTAAAATGTCTTTATTCATATTGACTACAAAATTAGTCAGTCCTCTTGTCCCACTGTAACAGAACATTGTGAATAGGATAATTTGTAAAGAATCTACATTGATTTTTCTCTCAGTGCTAGAGGCTGGGGCATCTGAGATGAATGCTCCAGCATGTGGCAATGAGGACCAGCCACTTCTTGGTGGTACTGTGTCTCCCTGTCCTCTNGAACTGATGAATGTGGTACCCTCACATAGCAGAAGCTAGGAAGACAACAGAGCCTCGCTATTTCTCTAGCTCTTTATTTTGGGGAATTCTTGCACAAGAAATACAGAGAGAGAGAGAGAGAGAGAGAGAGAGAGAGAGAGAGAGAGAGTGTTAATCTAAACACTTCACTCCCTGATCCTAGGACATACTAGAAATGTTAAGCTAGACACAGATACTAGGCTATGCAGAATTGTTCTTAATTTTTTCACACTTGCTTTGTCTCTCCCAGAGTGTTAACATGAGTCGTTAGGAGAGCAGATGTTATCTGGAAGGGACCCATGTGTGGACTCACACAGCNGGGGTGACTTTACATGGTTGAAGTTAGGGTTGAAGCTGGTTTCGGCGTCATTATTTGATGGGGCCATTTTAAGGTTCAAATAAAGACCAGAACTTGAGCAAGTTGTATCTCCCAGTGAAAGGTGGTTCTAGTTTTTTATTTTCTTTGAATTATGCCATTGGGCCAATGCATTCTCCACTATAGAGTTATGTTTTGTTCCCTGGAATTATTCGAGAAGGCAAACCCACTTGCACCCTGCTAGTGACATGGTGAAATATTTATGCTGTCACTGTGTTTGCTTATGAAAGTGTCTTTTGCTCCTCTGGCAGGCAGGCAGGCTGTTTGTGAATAACTGTGTAGGTGGCAGACCCATGGCTCCTTTCTAGCAAGGTCACGGTGCAGGCAGTAGCCACATGGTCCTGATGCTATTTTCTGGTTGTGCTTTGAATAGATTTTGTTCTGTGGAACACTTCCCAGGCAGACTAGAGTTTTGTGGTGATCTGCTCCCACTGCTCAAACTCTTGCCTCTAGCTATCTTTTAAAGATTCGACAAATTTTTTGCCTCTGGGCTCTTCATGCTTGTTTGTGACTTTCAGAAAGTTTTCCTGCAGATAATGTGTTTCCTCTGAAAATCGATGCCAGTGGGTTATTAGATAATAGCAGTGAATGTAAGGGCTCTTGTTCCTGTTCAAGCAGCATCAAGTGGGCGACATGAGCCCATTACTGCTATCATTAGNAACACTGTTTCAGCTAGTTTTGTGTAGCAACAACTCTTTGGAATCGAAATTAGATTTCTTTGTTTCTAAAAATAATTGAGGGGTGGGGCTGGAAAGATGAGTCTTCAGTAATAAGCACTTTCTGCTCATGCAGAGGACCAGAGTTCAGTTACCAGCACCCCTGCTGGATGGCTTACCTGTAACTCCTTCTTCTGACCTCCTTGGGCACACACATACTTGTGTTCACACATGCACACTCACACATAAATGATACATCTTCTTTTTTTTAAATCAAGGAGGGGCTGGAGGGATGGCTCAGTTGGTAAAAGACGTGCTAAACAGCATTGATCTTGAGTCTGATTTCCAACACGCACGTAAGAGTCAGGCTTGATGGTACATGTCTGTCACANTAGCAGGTAGTAGGATGAGATAGGCAGGTTGGCCAACCTTCATGGCCAGCCACTTTCGCCAGCTGCTGAATTCGGGCTCAGGGGAGAGACCCTGTCTTGGAAAATAAAGAGAAGACCAATAGGGGAGACACCTAACACTGGCCTTTGATCTCCACAAGTGTACACATGTGCAATGTACTCAAAGAAACACAAAAATATAAACAAGTTAACCTTAAAAATCAATGAAGAGATTACAGCTTAATATTATAGATTCTTCAAAGTTACATTTTTCTTTTTCTCCTGGGTCTGAGGGGGGCTGTTTGTTTTCTCGGGTGTGTCCTTCATGTGCCCATCACCTCCCTCCTTCTTCTGACCTTTCTTCGAAGAATACTCATCGTTTCTTCGGGATTTTCCATTGTCTCGACTGGCTTTCATTCTTACCTTCTTGTCTTTCTTCAGATATTTTAAAAATGTCATTAGGAAATTGTTACATTGCTACTGAACTTGCTTTCTTGAATTATTTCTAACCTCATATTGAATCTCATATGTTATTTCTGTTTTTTTAATTGCCTTTTCTTAGGTCATTTATTTTAGTCAACATCTCATCTGGCTTTCTTACAATCACATTTGCATGAATTTGCTGGTAATTTTATATTAAAATTACAACCACCTGAAANTTTTCCAGAGGATTTGCACAACTGAAGATATGTAATATTGTATGTATGTATATGCATGTGTGTACGTGCTCACGTGTGTACAGGTGCACATGTATGCATGCATGCACGTGTACATGGAAGCCAGAGGTCAACTCTATAGTGTTGTTTCTGAAGACTGCTGTTCATCTTGGTTTTTGAGGTAAGGTCTTTCGATGCCCTAGAGCTCACTGGTTTGGTCAGGCACCAAGGACCACTTGTTTGCACAAGTGGACAACACTATGATGCTGTTTTGTGTTCTTAATGTGGGTTCTGAAGATTGACTGCTGATCCCTTGCTTTCATGACAGACACTTACTGCTTGTGCTGTCTTTTCAACTGAATATGCACAGGTTTGTTGGTGGTCTAACTAGGAGGAAGTTCTCAGGAGAGAGGCTATGTTAGTGAACAGAACCAGATNGTGTGCATATACATGTTTCTGTGAAGAGTGACTCTTCACTATACAGAGGCCACACAGCTGTGTCTTTGTTGANCTACTTTAAACAGTAATTTCCTTCTGCACATCCTTTTAAAAATGTCACTTTTCTTGAACGTAACCGTAAAGCCCTTTCACTGACGCTGTTCTTGTATTGTTGGGCTATTTTCAGCACGGTTGTAGAAAGGACAGAGAACTCACTCACTTCCTGTGTCCATACCACTCTCTTGGTTTCAGTGACCAGGTGAGTGAGGTCACGAGNCTGAGTCTAGTTGTGAAGTGTGAGCCATGTGGTTGTCACGCCAAGTCTAAGCTTGTCCTTCTCCCCCTGGCATTGTCAGCTGCCTTTGTGGGCTTAGAGAAGGAAGCCAACCAGTGAACTGGATTGCAAGCCATGCTTATACATGGAACTACAGGGAGGAAAGGGGCTTTGCNCATCCTCCTGAGCAGAGAGCCACCCAACAGGAAAGTTCTTACCAGCACCCTGTGAGCATGAAACTGNGTCGTNCAGGCTGCTGAATTACCCCAGCTAAACTTCCTCTCCACACAGCAGCTTCCACAGGGGCGCTAGAGCCAAATTCAGAACNCCCTGCTAAACATGAATCCAAATTACAGCCAGCCAGGAACAATTGTCTTCTGTTCAATATGAATGCATCCCATGCGGTCCTGGAATACAGTTAAGCCAGGAAAAGAGAGGTTACCTAAAATACAAATTATAGCATTTTTGTATTTGTAAAATCTGAAAACGCTTAAGAATTGAAGGAAATTAGACTTTGGAGAACAAAGACTGCTTTTGTTACTGCTTCCCCAGTGGGCTTAGCCCCATGAAAAATACTCAACGCTTTTCTATGTGGATGCCAGACCTTAGCATGGGAGGAGAAAGCCACCATGGTGCACCTTCCCAGAGTGCTCTTTACTGCTTTTCGGGATCATTCAGTGTCAGCCACTTCCAGTGATATTTGTCAGTACTGAAGTTCCTTAGACTACGAGTTCAACAACCTCGTTAATCTTCTACAGTTCACCTTTTGACTGGACTGTCCTTGACTGCTAGACTGATGACATCTCTCCTGTCACATTATTTTGTTGGTCATTATTGACTATGGAAATGTATGTCCACATGTATGTATAAATAAATGACCTCACAGATTTGTGAAGAGCTGTGTTAAGCCCTGATGGTGACTAGTCTGCACTCACTAAATGCCAGTATTCACTAAATGCCAAGTATGTCTGCAGTCATTGTCAAATAATTCCCAACGGTCAACATTACCCCCAGGAACCACTGCATTGAACCCTACTTTGTATTCTGTGGGCCACATACAACCAGATCATTATAAATTTGATGCTTTAAAAAATATAGGAATGAGAATAGAGCAATACCATGTCATAGCACATACACTGTGCTATAGGAAATTAGTCCACAGGGCACAAGTCAGTAGAGTTTCATGGTCTGTTCAGGCCCATCCCAGTATGCGTACATTCACTGGGCTTCATAACCAAGATATTTCCTGCCGTGACTGTCTATGTACATTTCATACCATCTACAGTATTCAAACATTTTGAAATCAACTTGGAGTAGAAGTAGAATATACACAACACCCTTTGCTCTAGATAGAAAAAGAAAAGGAAGCTAGTCTACACTTCTTTCTGCTGTACTCTTGCGTGCACGGCAGTCCATGCTGTTGAATGTGTCTGTCGGGTTTTCCTCCAATTCTGCTATCTTCACACAGAATCCTTTAGAAGTGATGACAACACAGTTTTCACAAATGTGTNTTCTTCCTTTTTTATCTTTTAGTTTTGAGATGGGATTTCAGGAAAGCTGGCATTGAACTTTACAGACCAGGCAAAGTAGCCCTAGAATTTGTGATTCTCCTGCCTCAGCTTCTTAAATAGCTGGTATCAGGCCCAACTTTAAATGTCCACAAGAGCTCATGAGATTAGAGTCTGGTGAGGAACAAATGGTGGGGTTTCATCACAGTTTATTTCTGCCTAAAACAGAGGAAAGGACCTCTNGGTTGGGCTCGTGCAAGTATTACAGCAAAGATTCTTATGCAAATTCAATCAGATTCTTTGGACTTTTCAGCAAAGGCCGTACCCTTGAAAAGGAAAGAAGGAGAGAAGAGTGAAGAAAGAGGAGGAAAGAAAAGAGGGAAAAGCAAGAATAAAGAAAAGAAAACTGGACAGGGATGAAGCTCAGTGGTAGGGCAAGTGCTAGTGTGTGCATGGCCCCAGGTTCCACCAAAAAGAAAAAGAAAGTACAAACTTTTATATTTAAAACACCTGGGGACACATTTGGAAACTTCTATGAACACATAAGTCACTATCCCAGCAATCCTTGCACACAGGAGCATGGGGACAGTTGCAGTCTGCTGTGTAGACGAGATGTGGTTGTTGTTCCAATACAGTGTCATGTCTTCAGCAAAGCACATGCAGGTGGTCCACAGCGGAGTTTGACAATCACTGAATACTATCTGGAGAGAGAAGGTTTACAGTACAAACATCCATCACTATTCTTTCATGAGTGAAATGTTCTTTTCAGTGCTTTGGAATTTCATACAGAGCCTGGGAATCCAGTGTTAAGTAATGTTCACTCATCATGNTGCTTTTATACAGGATATGGTGTGTAACATAAACTAGTGCATAATTAAAAATGTTTTTAATCAGAAAAACAAAAGCATCATTGCTGTCAGCTTTCCCAGGCTTTCTCCCCCAAGAAGCTTATATCANTTATTTTAGGATTCCNTGATAATATCCTAATGAGAGTAAAATAAGAAAGTTCAATATAGTGTTTTCCAAAGAAATTTACTATAATCTTGTTATTCAGTTACATATTCAATATAACATATGCATCAAGATTTTTTTATTAGTGATGAAAATATTTCTGTATGAGACAGGAGCTCCTGTGACCTACAGTGGCCTAGAACTCTCTATGTAGCTATTCGAGTTTGCTTCTTAGCTACTGCTGTGATAAACACCACAGCCAAAAGCAACTATTGGGAGAATTTATTTCATTTATTTCATTTGGAGGTTACAGTCCATCATGGAGGGAAGGCAGGGTAAGAGCGCAAGTCAGGAACTGAAGCAGAGACCATGCTGTTCACTGGCTTGCTCTCTCTGGCTTGTTCCGCTACTTGTTTTTTACACGACCTAGGCTTATCTGCCCAGAATGTCAGTGCCCACAGTGGGCTTCCACATCAATTAATAAATAATTAAAAAATATTTCCACAGATGTCTACAGGCCAATCTGATGGAGGCAATTCCTCAAATGAGGTTCCCTCTTCCCACATGACTCTAGTTTTTGTTAAGTTAGCAAAAACTAGCCAGTATAACAGCCAAGGTGAGCCTTGAACTCCTGATCCTCTGCCTCTTCTCCCAAGTACTGGGATTACAGACATCAACCACCACACCTGGTTAGTCTTTTTAATGTAATATATATTCGGGCTCTGATTTTCAATAGCAAGGAATTTTACATAATTACTTTTTTTCTTTTACAACTTGTACTTCCCCCTAGTTCTCCATCAGAATTTACTCTAATTTATTGTATTTCTTAATTCAATGTATTTTATAACCATATCAGAGCCTGTAAAGATATGCATAAGTTTAATTTTTACTTAGTGATCACATGAGTAGTCAGAAAACAAAACAAAAAACCAAAAATTTTAAATTAAGTTATTACTGTGAATGATTACTGATTGACATTCACTCAGAAGTGGAGGACTGAGTCACTGGGAGTGCATCTCTCCAAGTCTCAACTCTATGAGTTGCTTGTAGATATGAGTCTTACTTTCCTGTTAGCTGTGCTTAGTGATTCAGAGAGATTTACTGGCCTTAACCAACACAACTGCTTGTATGGTTAGTTTCGTGCAGAGTGCATCTATTTTGTACAATGCTCACTTTACAGCCATGTGGACAGATTTCAGTAAATGCAGGCATTTCTTGATGACAGTGTTTGTCACCAGATCCCGGAGTCCAACACTTGGTGAGTTCCTGTGTTGGGCCTCAGGGGGCTCCAGGCCACAAGGCTCCAGCTCAGCATCAAGACTCGCCATGAGTTTCTATCAATGCAGGCATCTTCCTCAAGGGTCCACCCTCCCTTCACCCACCCACACACCATGTGTTTCTTGAACATTCTCCCTCCTCTTAGAGGAAAAAACATCCGGCGATCCCAGGGAAAGCATCGCTGTCACTTGACTGGGGCAGAACTGTAAATACCACCCCATAATTTCAAGTGAGCAATATGAAATTACAGCCACTTTCCATTCCCTCTTCCCCCTGGGACCCATTCTCAGCAAAGTTGTGAAGTCAGTTTTCAGCAGCTCCCAGAATTCCTCTTTCGACCCTTGTGCTGGAGTCGTAAACACAGCAACTCCTTCTGGTTTATTTTACAGTTCTTCAAGCGAGTCTGTGATTTGGAGCAGAACGCCTCACTTGACACATCCCCAGTGTGCTCAGCTCATGCTGCAGCTGATTCTCGATCTGGGGTGAATAATGGATGCCGTCCCGTTCTTTGCTGCGTTAGAACTTGGGATGTAATTGGTGCTGTCTTTATTCCAGCTTCTGTGCTTGGCTCCAGTCTGCTTCACACAACTGAGACTATGCTAGATGGTAGCTGGTTCTATGAAGGTGGCTTTGGCGTCTGCCATGCAACATTTGTTATATCTAGGATGTCAACTGGGTGATGCCAAATTCAAGAACTGTCCTCTTCTCCAAATCACAGTGGGTAGGCAGATCTGGTGGAGATTAGAATTTCTTTGACTATGTTGGCTCACTGTAGTGCAGGGAGTGCTGTTAAAGGTGTAACTAAANGGCGTCTTCTCAGACTACTGCACTGTTTGGGCATGTTAAAGATGCAGCTTTCATCCCTAAAACAGGGATGCAAGTAGCGGTGCTGAGGTCCAAGGAGTTTAACTTTCTGATAGTTCAAAGAATGAGTCACCATTTCAGCCTGGCCTTTTCTCAGTACCAAAGGCTTTTCTCCATGTTAGGGAATGTCTTAAGCACAAGATCCCCACCTGGGGGAGGGGTGGTCTCCAATATAGCAAATCTTTCCATACCTGATTGGAGACCCATCTTCTGGAAATGTGTTTCCATTCCTAAAGTCACATGGATTTTAGCTAAAGTATCAGAAGGTTCTGAGAACTGGCAACTAGCAGGCACACTTTCAGATACAGAGAAGATGGAGCATGCTAAAATGGGGAGTCTCCAGGGACACAGAGGAACTTGGAATTTAGTGTGACAGGCAGTCATAAAATATGGAAATGTTGCATAGTAGACAAGTTTGTTACAACATATGACTCAATCTAGATGGAAAATACATACACTTAATTAACTGTCAAATGGAAGAATTTGGCAACCATTGCCTTGACTACATTAGCTTAGGTGAACAAGAAACATTAAAACAAACTGAAGCCCTCATGTGTGCACCCTTTGGCTGTTGATTAATTGCCCATAGCTCCAGCAGACAGGGATTAACTCTGCAACAGATGCCATTTTTAGTATCAGAACACTATGATTCCAGGCCCGCCCAGGCCCCAAGCCCAGGTCAGCAACCCTGTCTGGCTGTTTGGATTGTGAAAAATTCTGTTTAGAACACAAGCTCACACTGTAAGGTGTTCTTGTCTTGACCCTTCCAATGAATGACTCTGAGACACAGGACATGCTGATTAAAATTTTTTTCATCCAGGTTTTTCTTTCCAAAACTGAAGTCCACATAGACGCTGGAGGTTTTAAGTAACGCTGCAGCCACGCACCATGCCTCTAAACATCTTAAATGAAGTTATAGGTTTTCAGTAGCAATGCAGCCACGCACCACGCCTTTAAACATCTTAAATGAAGTTACCAAACACTGGCTGAGAGGAAGCAACTCTTGTTCACTTCTAGAAACTCTTTTTCTTTTAGCAATTTAAATCACCAAGTATTTAAAGTTATTTCTATGTGACATCAAAATGTTGGATGAAGCCAGGTGTGGTGACTCATGTCTGTAAAAACAACACTGGAGACACTGAGGCAGGTGAATTTCACTTTTGAGGCCAACTAGACCGTAAGAGCAAGCTCCATGGCTGTAGACTGAGACCCTTTCTCAAAAGAATAAGCCTGTATACGTGTGTGAAGCTTCAAACAGTAATATGTCCATTCTTTGTCTACTCTTTGTTCAAATACCAAGCAACTGTAAGATTCCCAAATATGAACATACACACACGTGCATTTATTGTTCTATAACAAAATAATAATTAATAAAATAAAACTTATAATGTATCATGGTAATTTGTAATTCCAGCAGGAAAACTAGAATTCATTGTCTTTGATAGTGGATCCATTGTTCTAATTGGAGAAGTAAACAAAACCACAAGGTTTATATTTTACCTTTAGCAGTCCATTGTCTTAACCACTTGGCCACCTAGTCAGACCATTATGTTTTACCTTTAGAAAGTCGTTGCTACAGTAAAGATAGCAGAAAATGTCAGCATTCACATTACAGAATCTGTAGTTTAGTTCTTCAGGACAGGTCCCTGAAACTCCTCTCCTACTGTGTGTGTGTGTGTGTGTGTGTGTGTGTGTGTCTGTGTGTCTGTGTGTGTCTGTGTGTGTATTTCTGAATTTTGGTTTCTTCAGGGGAAAGGGAAGAAGAGGTAGGTCACACACTGTGGGCTCTGTGATTCTCCTGTGGTCCATCTCCTTCTCCAGGGCTCAGAGAAGAGAGGTATCTTTCTCTTTCTTCAAACACAACTGCTTGTGGCCAGAGGAGGTAGCAATCATGAGCAGCATGTAGCAGACATTCCAACCATGTGCATGGGAGGTATCTGGAGTGGTTACGCTGGCCTCTTAAGCATAATGAGAGCTGGCCATGTGTGTAGCTGGCTATACATCTAGCTGGCACATAGCCAAAGTAAGGCAGAGGACCCAACTTACTTGCAGTGTGTGGACATGTGCCTTATTTTACATATGAAACTGAAGGCATCTTTCCATAGCTCCTGCTTTACATTTTCATTCGTCGGTCCTCTTTGCTTTTCCTGATTTTTCCTGTTGCTTTTGCTTTCCCTCTAAAGTTTGCCCCTGGTAGTGTCAGAAAGAAAAGAAAGGCCATAGTGAATCCTTCTAAGGCCACTTTTGCCTGTGAAAGAGGCATTTCTTACTTTTCTTTTGTCTATGTGTGAGTGCATCTGTAGATGTGCATGTGCACATATGTGTGTGCACCTGTGTGAGAGCAGAGGGCAACCCCAGATGCCATTCCTCAAGGGCTAGCCACCAGNGATGTCCTTTCCTAAGGAGGTGATTTTTATGACGTGCATATGTTTAATTTCCTGTAACTTGACTAATGTAATACTGCCTTTGAATAAACCATTCGTGACAGGTGGACTGAAGAGAACAGGAAATGGAAATTAGTGGCGCAGAAGAGGCTAGAAAGGGTCTCCTGCCTTAGGCATCTTTTGGCTTGTTAATTCAAATTCTGTTCATTGAGAAAGCAAGAAAAGGAAATAGTTTGTCTACGCTGGCCTCATAGGTGGTCTCTTAGAATACAGAAGCGCCAAGCTGGTCTGCTTTCTGTTCTTTCTTAGATAAAAAGCAGCAAGTGGGGTTCAGACAGCAGAGGGTGGTAGTCACATGCTTCTTGGTATATACCATATTCTTATAGTGGTTTCTAGTGTATGTGTCGCAGAACACCCAGAGTCATCAGTAGTGCTAGTGCCGAGTACATGGTGGTGCTCTTAAATTCCTGTTTAGCTTCTTTATAAGAAGTCCAGTAGAACCTTCTGGTACCCTGAAAGCTAGTCCTAAAGGAGGGGGTTTTCAGGTCAGTGCCGCTCAGGTCCTCAGGGTCCTCTGTTTGGAGAGCATGGCATTTTCAGAACTAAGGACTTACCTTCCACCTTGGGGTGANCAGGGCAACCAAGGACAGTAGCAATAGCTTGTAAAGTTTTCGGAGTCTCTTGGACAACTCTGAACAATTCAAAAGAGGGCTTCTAATGCCTGGTGGTAGGGGGTTTTGCTAGGTGGTCTTTGGCTCCTAGACAGAACATTGTGGCCCGGATGGGAAATTTTTATTTAAACTATATATGTATATTTATATACCGACTTACATGTATAAAAGATGTTTTAGGTAAATAGTTAATAGTATGATTCCTTATGACTTTTCTGACACCCTTACTGTTATTTCACCCTCTTCCATCCTTCTGTATCTATCTCCCTCCTCTCCCTAATTAGAGCCTTCATTTTCCCCCATTTTCCCCATCGGATCACTTGCACCCTGTTATTCTCCTTTCTCTTGTTCTGCCCCCGCCCCACTCCTTTTATTTTACTTTCCTGGTTTCTGCCATTACTCCAGGATAGACACTCACATCTGAAGATATGGAACTAGAAGTTTCAGATGAGGGATAGTGTGTCATATGACGATGTTTGTCTTTCTGGATCTGAGTTATCTCACCCAATCTGATCTTTCCTCATTCCTTCTATTTATCTGTGAAGTCCATGGTTTCATTTTTCTTTACAGTTGAATAGTATTCCAAAGTGTGTAGTACGCACCACGTTTTTACTTCCCTGGTATTCAGCAGCTGAAGAACATTTAGGTTGTTTCCAGTTCCTAGTTATTGTGAATAGAGCAGCAGTGAAGGTAGCTGGATAAGTTGCCTGTGAAGTAGGGTGTGCCTCTGGCATAAGCCAACATAATTGCCTCAACGTGAGCTGAACAAGGACAACAATAGAGACGCTAGCAGGGAAGCAGGGAAGCTCATGAGGCCTCAACCCTGCACAAAGACCTGCAGGGAGCTAAGGAGTGCTGAGAGGAGAAATAGTCTTTCCACNGAAGAAAAAATCAGTTGTCTATCTGATACCAAGTTGTCAGCAATGAAAACATACATACATGTAACATTATACAGATTGAGCAGGTTGTACTGATGTATTTAGGTGTTTGTGCATGTGTGTGTGACAGCAATTAATGAAAAAAGAAGTTATGAATTTTAAAAAAGTTCAGGGAGGTATATATGGAGGGGTTTGGTGGGAGGAAAGGGGAATTAAAATGTTAAAAAAAAAGAAAAAGCCCAGCAGCAAAATGTGCTCTCAGTCTTAAAGACATACTCTCAAGCACATGCACAGGCTTTGGTTCACTCATTCATTCATTCATTCATTCATCCACTCATCCACTCATTCATTCATTCATTCATCCTGTCTGTGACAAGCAACAAGTACACAAAGTCAAAAAAAACCTCTTCTAAAACACATCATTTTGACCAACAGTATTTCTGAATTTTTCCTACGTAGATCACAGTTCAGCAAAGTAGCATTAGAAATGAAAGCTGGCTTAGCAACACCTGTACAATCAAGGTCCAGCAAGCAAAATAAGTCCTACAGTAGAAAGCATGTTTAAAATTGGGGCGGGAGGGAGCTTGGGCAATGACTTTGTAAGATGCTTGCTTTGCGAGTTTGGTCCCCAGAACCCGTGTACAAAACAAACAAGCAAACAACAACCAAAATGGGGCATGGCCATCCATGTGTTACCCTCCTGCTGGGGAGGCAGAGACTGGCAGACTTGTGCCTCNTCAGTCTAGCCTAATGGANGAGCTTCAGGCAAGGCAGAGAACCTTTCTCCAAAACAAGGTGAGCAGCACCTGAAGATCAATAGCAGAGGTTATCCCAGGGCCTCCACAGGAGTGGATATGTGTGCATTCACGTGCATGCACGAAGGGGCATACCCCCCCCCACCTACACTCCAATGGTGATGCTTCATATGTTTCTACAACTCCTTTCTCTGCTAGAACTACCCAGTTTCAGCAAATGCGGTAATGTATAGTAACTTCTTTTTTGAAAGAACTAATTTTAATTTAATAAAAATCTTGGTTTCTGTAACACATTTGCCCTTCCCCTTTTCTTCAGGTCCTATTTAGCGAATTCCTTTTAAATTCACAAAATACTTCCTGCTTCCCTTTGGTCTTTGAGTGTTCATCCCCACTGCACAGCGCCCACCTTCCCAGGTGGAGGCTCTCTGTCGGGCATTCTCACATCACCATCNTCCTCCCCTGTCGTAAGCCCTCAGTCCCTTGACTGAAACTATTACATAACTCCTATATTTACAGAGAGAACGATCCANGGAAACAAGAGCGCTTACTGCCCGTCCTTTCATTCCACAGCCTCTCAGAACACCTGGAAAGACTCAGAAAACAGGTGGAGAAATGCTTTCCAATTCTAGAACGTGTAAACCCTAGAAACTCAGGATGACTCACAAGCAGAAACACCTGACATCTCTAAGGAGCGTCACCTTCCCTACTATCTAAAAGATGAAGGGAAATAGAAAAACAGACTTTTTTTTAGAACAAAACAAAACAAAACAAAAACTGAGATCCAAATCCAAACTGAAAGCTTGGGCGGGAAGTGAGGTGTGTGTGTGTGGGGGGTGCCGTTCTTCCTCAAGCCACCCACCCTCCAAGGAGAAATGGGCCCGAAAGGAAAGTACCTGGCTTCTTTATTACTATCAGGATGGCTCCTTTGAGCTTCTAGCAGGCAAGGGATTCCCAATGCTCATTCCTCACCCCAAACGCCTAACACTGGCAATTCTCATTTCTCATACAGCTGGCTGAGTGACCCTTGACTGAGAAGACCCCAGAATGAGGACAAAGGACCTCTGCAGGGCTACAGGTCATTGTGTAAGTAGGAAAAAGCTTTGNTCCAAGGAGCTGAGGCAATGGAGTTTGATAGTCATGAACACAAAGGAACTTCTGTTGGGGACAGCTCTGGAATTTTGCACAAAATTCCCGAAGTGTTTTCTTTCTAGCATTCTGTGATTTGGGTGGAAAGGCTGTACCCTTCCTCACCGCTTTCACAACATCAGAGTGGTCGTTCTTGTTGTCTGCTCCAACTGCTTCAAGCCTACAGCACCTTGATAACACCTCACGCATGCCAGTTGTCCTAAATGTTTCAGACAGTGTTAGGACAAGCAGAACACACATTCTACATTCTGTTTCCTAACAATTCATTCTTTCCCATTTTGATTTCTGGAAAGCCAGGATATTCCAACAATACACTTCTTATTTATTCTAAATGCCCAAGCTTAGGAGACCAACAGCCTAGAAGCCACACTGTAGCAATCTAGGCCCTAAAGACTGTTTCTTTGCATTAATGAATTCATTGTCTGTAGGTTACTAGTTAACAATTAGAAACAAATGTTGACATTATTGTAAACAACCACTTAACCCATTTAACTTCTTCCAGTCTCCAGTTGCTCATAAAACCTAGGTTTAGTAGCAAATACATGAGATCAAGATTAGGAACATTTTCCCATGCTCATGATCTNAACAGATTTTAGAATCTCTTGGTACCGCTCTCTGCCTCCCTGNCTCCCTGCCCCAATCACTCACTTCAAAACTATCTACGGTGATTNTGTATGTGAATGTACTCACGTGTGTGGGTTTGTGAGATGTGCATGTGTGTGCACATGTATGTGGAAACCAGAGATCAACCTCGAGTATCATTCTTCAGGTGCTGTCCACCTTACTTTTGGTGGAAGTTTTTCTTGTTGGCCTGGGACTTGCCAAATAGGCTAGGCAGGCTGGCCATCACATCCCAGGGATTCATCTGTGTCTGCCTCTCTAGTGTTGAGATTGCAAGCACTGGCCACCATGCCCAGCTACACATGGGTTCTGGGCATCAAGCTCNGGTCCTGATGCTTGTGCAGCAAGCGCTTTTCCAACTGATCCATCTCCCCAGCCTGACATATGTCAGTTCTATTTAGCTGATATCCCTAGATCAGTCACTTACTCATTTTAGATAACATAGTAAAATGTTTGTGAGATTCTATCTTGACCANTAATACATGAAACATCTGAGACGCTCCTAAACACCCCACAGAGCCTTATCAGTTTTGCAGCTTCAGTGAAAACATCTTCCATGAGCTTGCCAAGGACACAAACCTAAGAGGCCAGCCTCCTACTGAAGCCTTTGAAGAGTTAAAATGAGGGAGTNGAACTGCTGTTGTGGNGATGATGGCTCCTGTATCGGAAAAATGTTTTAGAGGAGTGTGAATGAAAGCAGGGGAGAAACAAAGGTGGGAGTTTGGGTGGAAGTACCCAACTGCAGATAGTAAGAATAACAAGTTCTAGTGTTGTAGGACCCGCAAGTGACTACAGTTCACAGCAGACTACAGTTCACAGCAAGCTATCGAGGTGCTTGACTGGGAAGATGCAAACGGATATCTCTTCACCCCTGACAGACACCAATAACAGGTCAGAGAAACAATTCTACCTACATCCAGCCTAGTGAACCATTGAGTTCACTGCATTTACTTTGAGCAGTATAGATGACTCAAAGGCAGCCACACCACCAACGGTGGTGACACTCATGACTGCTGGCCTCCCTGGAGCTAACTTGCAGACAGCTCTGGAAGTGGCAAGTCCTGGCTCTCTGCAGGCCTTATTGCTTATATAACCTTGGGGAAGGGGTGTGGCTTTCCTTCTTTGCATACNGCATAGCTTTGCACCCTGCTGTGGGCCTGTTCTCTTTCTTTCCTGGGATAGCTGTTTTCCCCAAGCTTTGTCTCCCAGATGTGTTGGGAGTGTGGGGAGCAGCCTTAGCACTGAGANACAGTGGACAGAGGACCTGAATTCNTCCTTTACAGGTTGCCTGAGTATTAATCACTTTGCTGGAGGGATGCTGCTGTCGTTATCACTTATACTCCGGACTGCTGAGTTCTCAGGGCCTACAGCCATGTATAACAAATAGGTGGCTCCAGAATTCAATATATCTGTTAGCCACAAATCTGCCAGACTCCATGGCAATTCTTAGTTGATGGGGTCTGCTCCCAGGTACCACAGGTCCCACCAGCTCTTCCTTTACATGTTCCAGCCTGAACCAGCCTCCTACCACCTGCATCCTTCAATTTATAATGTCTTGCCCTCCTGTCCGCTACAACTGCCTCTTGGGCTTTTCCTCAACCAGAGATCGAGGCAGGCCAAGTTGGGGTTTCTCTGTGGTTATTCTCCCCATCAAGTCCCCTGGCTTAGCTCAGTGTTCAATAATGGATTCTTTCAAGATGGTGCCCAGCCACTGTCCTTTATTTCAATGTGACAAAATGCAATTCCTATGCACGGCTGGCCCAACAATTGGAGGAATAGATGTCTAACCAAAACCTACATGTGGATTTGAGGCTCTGGGGACTGTGGGCCTGTGCTGTCTCTGCCTGGCTTACTTCTAGAAGCAGCTTGGCTTCCCTTGCTGCACAGCTGGGCATGTGCTCAGCTTCTTGACGTGATGACTGTTTCCTGTTCTTTTCCGATATTCTGTCACTTGTGGAATTCTGAAGCTCTTCTTCTTTTCCTTTCTTTGGGATAAAGTCTATTTTTAATTACATTGACCTTCTACTTCACTGGTTCACACAGTGGCAGCCTCTAGTCCATTACCTTACCTGAAATCCTCTGGATTGGGCTCTTAAGCATCATGTCATGGGGTGACCATGGTAACCTCATNAGTGAAGTCTCCCAATACATATGTATGGAGCACCTATTCTGAGGCTGGCATTGGTATCGAAATGTTTGGTTTTTATGAAGAATAGTGCCCAAATGTCTTAATGTAAAACACATTTTACTTTGCTGATGAGTATCTTTCACATAAAATTTATTTAGAAGTATTATTAAAATATTGGACACTTGTTCCCTGATCACACTGCATATATTTGTGTCTGTTCATTCCAAGTGCCTGTCAACACCACAGGTTAACTCACGATTTCGAAGCATCTGCTTGATCTCTATTGTGTTAATGCTGTAGCAATAAGGTTTCCATGCTCACACTATGCATTTAAGCACATTCACCTCAACATGCAAAATGTGCCAGGAAAGGACAAGGACCACAGGACATTCAGAATGCCCACCACCGGGGCCTGAACCCTAAACACAGGAAGTCCCTGGAGCCAGATAAGAAGGGCTATGAAGAAGGGGAGTATGACAGAGGCCTGGAGTGAGTGAAAACAGGCATGCCCCAGGAAAGGGGAGTTGAGTGGGAGGGCTGCAGAGAGATGGGGTATAGAGGAGGAACAGCAGGAAAGGTCATGAGAGCTGTGCCCAAGGCTTGGAGCCACACTAAGGAGACTGTATTAGTGACCATGAGATTTCCAGTGATTACTCTCAAGGAATTCTGGAATCTGTGTTCTCACTATCCATTTAAAGATTATGTATTTATATATAAGCATACTTCATTTCCTTGCTTTTACAACTTTTAAAAACCATCAAATGATTATTTGATGTGAAAGATACCATTAGGTAGAATCTCCATAAGTGTGTTTTTAGATTACATTTCTCTTTTAATTATGTTTCTATAGTGACGATATTTATAATGATACGTAGTACTTTGAATATCTATTTTTGAATCCACAAAATTCTGCCATTATCCNCAAGAACTTATTTCTTTCATTTTTTTTCAAATCATGTGTGTATGTTGGTGTGAGAGGGAGAACGGGGTATAAGTGTGCAGTATATGTACACATACACATGTGTGTACACATGCATACGCACACCTGTGGAAGTCAGGGGAAGACACTAAGTGCCCGCACTATCCTTCTCTGCCTTATCCTCCCAAAACAACAAGGAACCCAGAGCGAGGCTGGTGACCACCAGGACCCAGCAAGTCTGTTGTCTTCCCCTCAACACACCCCTCAATGCTGGGCTACAGGCATGTACAGCCACAGCCGGCTCTGAGTACTTCTTTCTAAGCTCAGAATACGAGCAACATCTGCTTGTCTTATGTTAACCTGCTTGTCTCCATTTATCATGAGAGTAAATATTTCAATAAATAATATTTACACTCAGCAGTGATGACCAAGCTGTCGGTGATTTGTCCATGGGTTGATAAGAAGTGAACATGAAAGTTTCCTCTTAGAATGACTGCATAGTCATAATTCAGGGCAAGTCCCTATGGAGCCCTGGGGCCTGTCTGCCTTTCTTAAGGTCCAGATCATGAGGAAGAATATATCTGCCTTTTGTCAGGGCCACACTCGGCCATTGTTCTGCTTGGTTGCTTCATGCACACTGCAGAGCCTTTGTTGAGCAATTCCTTGTTTTTCCTAGTGTCTCTGTCATTATTTGTCTCTGTCATACTTTTAAATGAGGAGAAAAATGTTTTTCATTCCAAAATCCTGTATCAAACCATACTGTAAATAAAATTAGATATTAGTTAATCAAACCCATAAGGCTCAAAGATTTTGGCTTTAGAAGATATGTTTAATCAGAATTAGGAAACAAGCCAAAATACAACCACTCTTGCATTTAATAAATCCAGGATAGACAGAATAAGAANGCAGATATGTTGTTGATGCTGAATGGATATTTATGATGGCTGTGACGAGAGGGTTAAAGGTCACAGCTAAAGTGGAGGCGTGGGGAGAATGGAAAGAAAATGCAAGAACTTTATTTAAAAAACACATGTGCAAGATGTGTGTGTACACGTGTGAACTACTGGAATTCCATAGTTCCTGAAAAATGATGGATGATACAATATTTGGATTAAAAAAATGAAGCCACTAAATGAAGAAATTATGGGACATATATAGAGATGTAAGAAATAAAATATAAACATTATATGTATTCACATAGTTGTGAATAGTACTTTCATAGTCATATGAGACATAAATATAAATTGAAAATGTTGGTAGCAATGGTGGCAAATTAGAGAAAGGGAAATTCCTGTGTATGTGTGCATGTGTGTGCATTTATCTACATAGGTTTGTGTATTTTTGCATATGCATATATGTGTATGTGTGTGTGCTCATTTATGTATGCATATATGTTTTTGTGTGTTTGTGTGCATTTGTGCATGTATGTGCATGTGTGTGTGAATGACTGAAGCTCATTAGTAAGAGCACTCATGTCTTCATGACTGTTGTTTGTATGTGTTTGTATTGTGTGTCTGTTCCCGTGTGTGTGTATGTGTGTGTGTGTGTGTGTGTGTAAACTGCAAAGGCCTCATTCATGTGTGCCAGTGAGGACACCCAAGTCACTGCTCCCTCTCCCTGTTCTTTTGTGACCCCTGTGCTGGCTGCAGCTGCCCCGAGTTGGGCAGGGTCAAAGAGGCATTTGCAGTTTGTTCACACCAGCACCCATGGCATCTGCTCTGACTCTCTTGGAAGAAAAGCACACAAGACGTGAACAGTCAGGGTCCCTTACCACGAAGCACTGGATTCCTCCGTGAGCTTCGCTGCTGGTTCCCTCTGCCACCGAGAGCCCAGTCTCTCTGAGCAGACACTGACAATCATGTCATTTTGAGCAACTCAGTATCACAACCAGGATCACAGCTCACTCTGATCACTGCTTTCCAGAAAGACGCTCTGGAGCAGCAGGGAGACTGATGTTGGCTCTCAGTGCCTTCAAAGGCCTGCACCAGACCGTGTGAAGCTGGTCAAATCTCCATCTGAAGAGGCTTCTTCCTTTAACCCTGAGTGCTGATGTCTTGAGGAGGTGACCTAACCATTCTGGAAATAGACTAAAGTCATTGGAAAATCAAACGGATTGGATTACCCTCCTTAAAGCTCATCAAAATTAAATCTTCAAGATAAACAGCTAAAGGAGTATGTACAATTTTTCTATTATGTTTTATAAAAAACATTTTAAAATGTCAGCCTTGAAACTCTAGCCAAATATTTAACAAAAAATAATTTATTGGTTTTGATGTGAACCCTATACAAATATATTGTGAAATTTAATCAAAAAGAGAAAAAAGAACATTTTGTTCAGATAAAAATTAAATTCTCTATCACAGTTAATCCATGTTGTTATTTCACTGATCTTAAAATTACTATGCATTTGGTTTTGCTTTTCTCAAAATGAAAAAAGAAACATGATTGACTAATCATGTTGTGAGGCCCTACATGCTGGTGGGGCCCTGGGTGAAGGACTTCATTTTCAATGAAAACTAAACCGATAGACCTTCTATGATTTTAGCTGTTTTCAGCATAATATTTATATTTAGTACATTGAGTTAAACCATATTATTCTCCCTAAAACCTCATTCTTGAATTCTAATTCTTTGTAAAATCACATAATTTCAGTTTGTAAAGTATGATTTGTTTATAGAACTGTGGGTAGTTTCTTGACCATAGAGTATGCGGAGCATACCTTATAAAAACATACATATAGCCACTGACACTTTAAGATGACAATTTAAATCTTTTACAAATAGCTTTAGAATAAACTGGTGCTCTTTGTGGGTATTAGTAAGTGGTGCAGATTCCCTGAAAATTCCATATAATCCCCGAATGAAGGATTTATAAATGAGGACTGATATGCTATATTAACAAAGATCAGTGAACATGAATTGTTGCTGCTGAATCTAGGCTTTTAGAGAAATTACTACTCTTAAAAACACATGTATTAATATCTAGACAGAAAATAGCTATTGTGTGTAAAGGAGTGTGAGAACTAAAAAAAAAATGCATGGAAGTGTCTGAGGTCCTAAAAATAAACAGGAAAACTGAATACTGCTTAGAAAAAATAAAGAAGGGAATGAGGAAGAAACAAGGAAAAGAAAGCATGAAGAAAGAGGGGTTAGGGACAGAGCTCGGGCCTGGAGCCCTCCCCTGGCTGCCAAGTAGCAGGCCTAGGTTTTTCTAGGTGCTGAATATAAGGTGGAGACAGAGACCAGTGTCACTCATTTTACAAATTAACTTGGAAAGATGATGTCTTTAGAGAATAATTGGGTGGTCAGGCTAGATCAGTGTTACTTCTGCCTACAGAAAATTACACTTACAGCTGATTGTATGGAGAACTGTGACTCTCACAGATCAGACGTGACATCTCAACACACCTGTGCCCTTGAGGGCATCTGAAGTCATTGCAGGGTTAATGTATTTATATTACATGTTTGTAAACTTTTTCAGATTCCTACATCTTGCTGATCTTGTTTATTTACAAATAGTTTCTGTAAATATGTTTTAAACATTTAAAGTAATGTTTGGACTTAAATATATAATTGAAATATTTAAACTAAGTTAAAGATAGTATTTAAAACTAAAAATAGAGCTGTGATTTTTATTGTCAATTAATTGTTTTGAAAATTAAAGAAGGTTAAAAAATATTCTCATAGCAATGTCATTTTCTATTTTTAATTCTAGTTGCATATAAAGCACATATCGGGAAAGAAAGCTGAAGACAGGAAGATCAAATGAGAAAGAAGGTAGACACTAGTTTGTTCAAATATAAATTGCAAAACCTCTTCAGTATCTCTATTTTTACACCCCTTTGCCAGCATGTTTACATGAGAAATCACCATGTCTGCATTCAAGAGGAGAAGTATATGCTCCCCTAGCGTGTGTTTTTTGGTTTGTGCACTGTACGGGCTTCTTCATATAGACCTACAGATTAGGATATTTGCACGTGCCAGCTAGGCAAGTGTTATACTACTGGGCCATATCTGAATCTGAAACTCATTCATTGTAAGGCTTTTTAAAAATCTATTTCTCTCTCCTATGAAGAATCTGAATTTAATGTGTGTGTGTGTGGGGGGTGTCTGCATGTCTGTATGTATATATGCATATGTCTTTCTCTGGTGTGTGTGTGTGTGTGCGTGTGGTGTAAAAAGGCATACCCAGAGGGATGGGTCAGTGGATAAAGGGCTTGCCCTGTATGTGTGAGGGCCTGAATTTGGATCCCCAGCTCCTATGGGAAAGTCAGGAAGGAGTGGTGGTCCCCTATAATCTTAGTACTTGAGAAGCAAAGACAGGGATCTCTGAGGTAAACTGACTATCCATCTCTGTGTTTGGCAAGAGGTCCTATCTCAATAGTTAAGTGGAGTGTGATCAGTGATGACATGGATGCCAACATATACATTAGGCTTCCACATGTACATGCACACATGAGCACCCACACACAAGTGAACATACATACACCACACACACATCCACACACCCCAAAAGAAAGCAAGTAATATAGAAAAGGAACTGTGAGAGAGGAGGAAGTGATCCTAAGGGGTTGGGAGGAGGGAAAGAGGGTAGTAGAATCCATGTGACATGAAAGCAAAGGAGAGACTTGGGGGAAGAAAGGGACAAGCAGAGAGGACAGGGGAGGAATGTGGGGGATGGGCACACACTGGAACAAGTGTAATGGTGTACAGGTATCAGAATGCCACAATAGAACCTATTACTTCGTGCCTAACTGCAATCGATATAAAGATACAGGCTTAGTCTCTCTTCTGGATCACCATGATACTGTCTTAGGTGACTCTCAGTGAGCTCACTC
>LZPO01075872.1:8581-22303 GCA_001675575.1 Neotoma lepida
GGAGGTTTGATGGCTTGGCTTCAAAATAGGCTGCAGAGGTATCCCCGTCCATCTCCCAGAGGTGAGTCCACCTGACTCCACTTGAGCACCCATCCCATCATTAAGAGAACCCTCACCCAGTGAGAGAAGGTTTGTTCTTCTGTGTCTATCCCCAGACAGAGGCCAGGACTACTCCTCACTTGGTGCCATCGGGAACCTTAAAAATGGAGTTGCTTGGTTTTTCTCATAGTGCAACAGTGCTAACAAGCCTAGCTCTATGAAGGTGCACACACATCANACAAGACAGACGGGGGGGATTTTGAATTGTCAAATTCAGAAATGTCATCTCATTTTTTTTTTCTGGTCAAAGTTTGTTTCTAGGAACAGATGGACCATGTTCCAAAATACTCATCTCTCGGAAGTCATGGCTTCCTCACAAGCAGTCTTCATGGTTAAGGCTGTTTTTAGCACCAAAGACCAAGGGCTCCACGCCCCTGCTGTGTGTAGATGACATTGAGCACTGGGAGACCAGGGCTAGTGTAAAGGGGGACCCTTGCTGAAAGAATACCTGGAGCCGAGGAGGACGGGCATCTTCAACCACTCAAGGACTAGAGTACGGCTGACCAGCTCTGGAAGACTTTGCAAGGCTGATCTCAGCAGCCATAGCACAAAACTAGAGTCAGAGGACTTCTCTGGGACTCTGGGAGAGTGAAGATAACCAGAGGGTTGGTGGCCAAAGCTGTGACTAGGGGAGACTAGGGGTGTCCAGCAGAAACAGATTAGCAGTGAGGTGACAAAGTGTTAGGATTTTCACTGTGTTGGAAGCAGGGCCAACTGTACTTCCTTTCCTTATACTCAGCTTAATTAAGTCTCTCTGGAAAAGCAGAGCTTAAGGGATTATTGCCTCCTATAGTAAAGCGAAGGAGAGGCCTCCTGTCCCCAGTGGACTCATTGGAGGGNGCAAATAACTTCATTATGTATTGTTAGATCTCAGACTCATGCTGTGTGGAGGGCTTAGAGATCATCTATCTAATGCCCTTGTTTGCTCCTCAGACATGTAGAGCCATGTCCTCAGGGAAGCCTTCCCCAGGGAAGACCAGCCTGAATCGGGCATTCTCGTTGATCCAAACTCAGTCTTTGAGGCTATCAGAGGGAAATGGACACTGAGGCCTATGCATACCACAAGACTGTGCTCTGACTGTAACACATGTATCATTCAGCTCACCCAACACAGACTGAGCATCCTGCAGTAAACATACCAGGTCTGCAGCCTGCTCCCTCAAGGCCTAGTGAGCAGCGCTCAAGGAGAGTCAGCCTTGTGATAAAACAATGGGGTCCTGGATAGGGTTCTGTGAACTTTGGTGTCACGAGCAAGGAAATTCAACACATGGTGAGATTCAGAGGAATGCCTATTCTCTCCAGTACCTGGCAATCACTTCTAGATCTTGACCTACCCACTGCTCTAAGGAACAAAGGGAAGCATGTATGAATGGCACTGCTGGTGACAGCAGTATAATACNATTTTGAAAGACTTCATCCCACCCTTAGGTTGCAGGCTGAGGGACCCCATGGGGCAGATTGCAAGGATCCCAGCTTTGAGATCATAAAGATGACCAAAAGAGTGGAGGAAGGGGACAGGACAGGAATGGGGAGGGGCAGGACATGGGAACACAGAGAAGAGAAAGCCGCATCCGCTGCAGAATGCCTCGCTCATGAGACAGGAAATAAGGTAATTTGAGAGCCGCAGCCTCCATCTGCTCAGACTCACTCCCAGGATAAAAGCAAGGAAGGATTAGGTGACCTGAGGGGCCATGGCGGGGCCTCCTGCCNCCACAAGTGCACATGGGAGAAGAATGTCAGTCATTAGCCAAACGCACAGCAATTATATTTAATACTGACCCCAGTTCCTTTGTCCTAGGAAGTTATAAAAAAGCCACTCTGTCTGAGGTTCGGGGCTCTTAGTGACCTGTGAGCGGATCCTGCTCTGTCCCTAGCTAGTGATCAAAAGGGGGCAATGGAGAGTTGTGGGATGAATGGTTACCCTCTGAGAGAAGGTTCTAGAATGGCATCACAGAGTACAGAAAGAAGATGTGAGCAGGAAACAAGTCTAGATTAAGACCTGGACACTGCCTGGCTCAGCTCTTCAATACCTGAGCTGCCTTGAACAAAATCATTTCATGTTCCTAAACCTTCATTTCTCTCTCCCACGCTTTGTAAGAGCAATATGCTGTAAGAGCANTGAAAGAAAGCAAATNTTCCTGGGATCTAGGTGTCCCTCTGCCTGGGCCCCTTATTGAACAGCTAGATGTGTGTGTTCAGGATTTCTTGGGTTTTAGGAAAGGGCTATAGTGTGACTACACCTTTGTGAAGGTTCTAGAGAACTCTCATTCCTAATGTCCTTCCACATTTCTCTCTTCCTCCTGGCTCTTTTTAAAATCACCCAATGGCATGGCATCATACTTTCATCACTGATTTTTCTCCTCCTTCCTTGTGTCCATAAAAGTGACCTGTGTACTGTGATGTTCACGAGTATGAATTAGCTACNGTCACATCCTGGGGCACTGGGGAGCAAGAAATCAGTCAGACACAGCTGACTGGATATACTCTGTTAACACCAAGACCAGCTCATGTGTGAGCTCTAAGCATGGGCCAGCAGGAGGCTAAGCACTTTTCTTGAACTGCTCTTATTCCTACCCATCAACAGCCCTTTTCTCTTGCTGTGACGTATGTCCCCATCTTACAAAGCTGTAGAGAAGCAGCTTGCTCAAGGTGGCTCTGGAACCAGAGTGGCCTCTCCAGATCTTGATAACCCTGCCTGAACCTGAACTGCTCCAGAGCCCAACCTACACACAAAGAAGCCGAGTGGACAGAAAAGGAAGATGCTAAATAGTTGGCGCTTCTTCTCGTATGAGAGACCAGAATACCCTGCCATTATCAGTAGGCAGACGATCGTCAAGCTCTACCAGGCCACCCAGCTGAAGGCAACTAAAACTGCTGAGTTACTCAGGCCAAGATATTACAATAAATCTGGGTGCCCCCTTCCTGGGGTCTAACAATGGCTCAGCCTTCACAGCCAAAATTTCCTGTTATCTGGCAATTGGAAACTGCATTGTACCTCGAGACCACAAAGCTCAAGTCAGGTAAACTAAACATCCTTGAGACCAGTTAAAATTGGGCTAACCTCCTACCTTTTGCACTCCTAAGGGCCAGGGACACCCCCAAATGGAGACAAAATTGACTAACTATTCCCTCCTNAGGTCCTTACAGGCCCTGCAACAGACCCAAAGCACCGTGCATCAGACAGCTAGAGAGGCTGTGCCCTTGCTGCATCTAAGTCTGCCCACAAGGTCTAGCCTGGTGACTTCATACAGGCAAAGAAAATCCTAACCCCAAACCTGAAGCTAATGTGAAAAGGCCCCTACCCTGTGATCCTAGTCACCCCCACAGTGGTTGCCTATGTCACCCCATAGACCCACCACACTCAGCTGAAGGAGGCTANAGAAGATAACAACAGATGGGGTATCACCAGGTCCTCTGGCCCCCTAAAGATGAGACTGACATGGGACCTATGATTATGGTGGTCCTGTTTTTGTCTCCTCATGAGAAAGGCCTCAAACTCCCATAAGCCAGGACTTTGGGTATGGGAATTTAAAAAACCAAAATTGGGGAGCTCATAGCCATAGAGACCCAAGCTTCATTCCAGGTAGATTTCTGTAAACCATTGCATTCAGAGGCTAGTGAGGGATAATTGGCTTGCTCCTGGAGTGAAGCACACTGAGGCTGTGGGCTCACTGGTGAAGAGAATGGGCTCTGCCCTGCCGAGTACTCGCATAACCAAATGATGCCCCTGAGCTGCCAGAAGCCAGGGGAATATCATTGTGCCCAATCCCATATCCATGAAGGTTAGGGCCCGGCATGAAGTTGAATATTGTCATTCTGTGGAAAAGATAAAGCCAGAGGTTGTAGTTGTAGGAATCAATGAAGCAACACCCAGAACTAATGCNTGTATATTTTTCTCTCATTTTTGAACATTGTTTTGAACTCAGATGACATCATGTTGTAGATAAATATGGAGCCTACTTATGTCAGCTAAACCAAAATACTTTATATTTCAAGACATTTTTCATGCCTTGGTCCTATTCATCTGTATTTATTGGTGTAATCCAAGATGGGAATGAGCTTTGCAACTGCTTTAAAAAGAAAATTTCTCTTAATTTTGGGTAATTTATTGAGGGCATATATCCAGCTTTATCACTGCCAGAGGCAAAAGAAAGAAAATTATTTCAAGGCTTCTGATAATATTTGAATGCATTAAAAATCTGCCCTGTGGCAGCCTCCATGGCAATGAGAGGGTGCACATATTATCTCATTTAATCACTCTTCTGAGAGGGCAGTGTCCTTGTGTCCCTGTTAAATGGAAAGATACTGAGACTCAGGGCAGTCACGAAGCCCTCGGTCATGCACCTCTCAATTTGTCAGACCTGGAGCCTGCCTGATCTCTCGAGCCAAACACCCCTACCACTTTCCCAAACAGTTGTCCCCTGCACAGTCACTGTAGGGGAAATACCCAGGCTACTTAGAGCTTTTCCCATTGGCTCCCTTAGAAGCATCTTCAGGTTAGAAACTTCTTTGTGATAACATACTTTATCAGCCTTCCTTCATGTCTGGTCAAAAGAAAATTCTAGATATAGTCCAAAATGTAGTCCTGAGGCCAATATACTTTTCTATAGGCTTCTAAGTAAGAAGATTTTTATGCAAAATCTTTAATTCTATCTGCCAATTTCGTAGGAGAAATGCCCAGCTTCATTTTTCAAANTTGCCTTTGAATATCCAAGCAGGGTTTGACCCACGTTCCCTACTTGAATTCCTTTCCACTAGGCACAACCCCAAACTTTGATACAAAAATAGTTAGGAAGGCTAAGAAGATGGCTCCATCGGTAGTGAAGAACCAAGCTGAATTCCCAGAACCCGCACCAAAAAGCCAGGGAGAGTAGAATGTGTTTGTAATCCCAGCCCTGGAGAGGCAGAGATGGCTGAGTCCCTGGGGCTCTCTAGCCAGGCAGTTTAGCTATATTTCAAGCTTCTGGCCAATAGTAGCTCAGGAAATAAGGTGGACAGCTCCTGAGAAATGACACCCAGGCTGACCTTTGGCCTCCACACATGAACACACATGAACATCTGCACATGCAGAGCTGCACACATATGTACCCCCTCACACACATACAAAGATGCACCAGAAATCATTTGGAATGAAAAACCTGTGTCCATATAAACCCCAAACATGAATATTCATAGCACCTTTACTTATAATTGCCCAAAACTTGAAGCAATCCAGATCAACCCAGATAACCCTCCACAGGTGAATGGAGAAGTAAACTGTAACACATTCACACTGTGAAATACTTCTCAGTGTTGAAGGGAAACAAGCTACCACACACAGTGGGGGAGTCTCAAGGGAACTGGTTAAATGAACTTAAAACCAAAACATTGNTACTGTATCTACTAGCACGGTACTAGCATTCTAGGANCAAATCAGTGAGTCTCGGGCTGGATGATTGAGCCATGAGATGGAAGGGAGGACATTGGTTTTGAAGGTCTGTGATGGGACTCCCGAGGATAATGGGACATTTTATTGTCCTAACTGTAGCAGACACCGTGAATTCACACAGGTGATAGTATTGTGTAGAATCCAGGGCACACAGGAGCGTGAACAAACTGGGGCTGGTGAAATGGGTTGGAGGGTGAGGAAGTAATGAGGCTGAGCAGGCAGCTTAGTGAACCGTGCTCATTCTGTGTTCTCATTCCAGTGCAGTGGGTTACAGGAGGAAGATAGGGCTCTGGTTTGGGGTCCTAAGAACCACCTAGAACTTGGCAGGACACCAGTATCTGCAGCATCCACCATCAGTGATAAGATCTGAGCCACAGAGAACTCCTAACTGCAGCTCTCAGTGACATGGGTCAAATGTTTTAAAGATGCTAGGCCCAAGGAGAAAGACAAAGAGAGGCAGGTAAAGGAGCGGCATGGTGAGGAGAAGAAGAGGGAGATAGATAGGANGGGAAGAGACTGGAGTAGGAAAGGGAGAGAAGAGGAAAGGGGAGGGGGAGACAGCAGGGGATGGGAGGGACAGGGGAGGAGACTGGGTAGANTGGCACTTCTGCCTTATAGGCATGTCCTTGTTCTGTCAGCTAATCCTGAGGACCATCTCCAATCCAGGAAAGTCCTACAGAGAGTAAAGTCTGGTCCCAGCTGCTCCTCCATGTCAAAGACTCAAGTGCATTCAGAGACCAGGGTGAAGTCTTGAGACAGCATGTGAGAGCAGGCAGTATCTGCTTCCCTGTCGTAACTGATGAGGTGAGTAATCCAGAGGGCCTCAAGATATCACACAGCAGACCCAGGATGGAGTCCACACTGTCAACTGTGCAAGATGCCTTCAGGCACAATGGTCATTGAAAATCAAGTCCTCAGGCAGAGTGGAGATCCTGGCAGTGGTGACACCAGGAGATGGCTAGAAAATGCAAATCCCCAGGTAGCATTTGCCCAGATCATACTTGTGCTTTGCTGTGTTGTCCACACCCTCCATGGAAAGCTCAGAGACACCAAGAGCAGGATCCTCATTTAGAGGTGGCTGGATCAGCAGCCGGTGGGAACCCCATGTGTTGGGTCAGAACTACTGATACAGAAGCCCGTGATCCACCCACNTCAGCTAAGCCACAGTGGACACTGGACAGTCTCACTGAACTCTCAATCCTGCATCCACCAAACACATTCGCTTGCTCCAATTTCTTCTTTCAAACAGATGGGTACCAGCTGAGGACTTTAGACACTGACAATCAGGGGAAATGCCAGGTAGAGTGCCTCCCAGAACGTGGAAACTAAGGTTGCACGATCCAGTTTCTTGTGGTCAAGTCTGTGGAACAGGCTAGATGAGACTCTCAGGCCTGGGGGTGGAGTCAGGCACCTGCTGAGCCGCCTCTGGAGCTGGTGTGATGCCCGGCTTCTGTGCAGGCATCATGCAGGGTTCAGGNGCCATCTCTGCTGTGTCATTAGTTAACCCCTAATTAGCACAAAGGCCTGCCAGCCCTGTGGACTTCAAACAGAGTCAGCTTCCTTCTGATTTCTTATCTTCTGCACCCATTCCGATCATCGGCAAGCCAGGAGGAAATCCAGCTGGCCCTCCCTCCTAAGCCCTGGCCCCACATTTGGGTCATGTGCCCACACATCAGACCAACTGCAGCAGCTGAGAAATCTGCACAGGTCAAGATGTCACTCTGGCCATGGGAGACTGCCAGGGATACTCTGTCCCCAGGCTGGTGTCTCTGTTTCTCTCACGGCCCACATTGCTCTCTCCTTTCCTATTCAGGGGCTCTCTGTCATTTTTGTTTTCTCTGCCCACCACCCATTATTCTTCACCTCATTCCTCTCTGACTCTCCTCTGCCACCCCCCACCCCTGCCTTGAACTGTATTTTCTCTGTCTCTAGCTCTCCATGGCTTCCTCCCTTCTATTGTGAGCCCTGTCTCGCAGTGGCTCTATCCTGGACATGTGCCCCCCGCCCCCAGCAGCTCTTTCCCATTGCACAAGGCAGAGCCTTTCATGAGCAGTGGCCTGACCTTGCACAATGTTTGCTTTGTCCTGGGGGTTCAGAGCCAAACAGAAACAGGGCCAGGAGTGTTCNTTGTGGCCTTGGCTTGCCTTCTCCGAGCCTCACATTGTTCTGTGTGTCTGAGGGTAAAGCCCTGCCACAGCGGACTAGCCCCACCAGCAGCAAGCCCTGTGGACTTCCAGACAGAACCAGAAACCACAAATCGGGAGTCCCAGGGATTGTCTTCAAAGGAATGTCATTGTCTTTTGTGGGGGCGGGAATCTCAGAGTGGAGGAAAAGCTAGGCAGTTCTCCCAAGGATCTGTCTTTGGGACTTACCCAGTCCTCAAACAGAAAGCATTGTGCTAACCAGTCTGTCTACCTGCTGATGGGCTCAACTCTGTATCAAAGGAGAGAGCTGCAGCCTTAGAGCAAGGATACACAGACAACTGTACTTAAGATATTCACTGGAAAGAAGTAACTGGTGCTGCCCTCGGGCCTGGCAATAAGAGTGGGAAAGCTGTAAAGCCAAGGACGCAGAAGCTAGCAGCCAGCTCTGCGTCTGCAAGATCTGTTACCGTATCTTTCATATGGCCAATTCTCTTGCTTTTGCCATGTCTTTGTGTTTAACTCAAAACAAAGATGGATCAGGGACTTGCCAGCCAAGAGCCCATCACCTACCCCTATGGCCCATACTGCCTGCATCCTACACATTTTCCATTTAAACCTAATAGCACAGCCAAATTCCTACTCCAGCATGCATGTTCCAGAGTGAGGACAGGTGACCCTAGCCAACTCCTTCCTACTGTGCAAGCACAGCAGGGCTCCCAGGCCATGGCGCTGAGGACCTCGTGGTATCTACACACCTATCCAGGTGCCCCTGCACAGAAGGGGCTGTTTTGCCTCCAGCTCAGATCCCACCACTGAGGGGCTTGGAGTACCTGTCCCGAGGGACATTCTCTTTCCCCTTCTCAAGTTGAGCTTTTTTCCTCTTCAGTTATCAAAACATCAAACCTTTGATCCCTTGTCCCATCAGACAAATCCAGCTTAATTGCCTCAGTGGGCCCAGGCATGGAAATCAAAGACCTGTTTAGGGAGGGTGTCTGCCACCTGGCAGGCTCTCCTCCCCAGACCTGGAGCACACAAAACCCTTCAGCCATAGGATTAGGGAGAGCCCTGCACCACGGAGAGCAAAACCTGGCACCCTGCCTAGTGGAAGGAGGGGTGAGAGGGGCAGGAGGGATGCAATTTGGGGAATAGCTGTCTTTGAGAGACAGCTAAATAAAGGCAAAAGGTACCAATGCTATCTTATTCTGTCATTTTACAAGGTAACCTATCAGGAAATTACAGAAAGTTTTCTTGTGACCACAGAGTTAAGTTGGAAATGAACAAAAAGAAACAATACTCTGGAAACTGTAGCACCAAGAAGAATAAACATAAACTATCATAAATTCACTAAAAGACCTGGATTTTGGTAGCAAGCAAATAGAAATTTAAAAGTTGACCTACAGTTTTCACCCCTGGATAGGTCCACTTTTTTTTTTTAATGTTTGCTGTTTCTTTTTGTTTTGTTTTCTTTTCGAGACAAGGCTTCTCTGTGTAGCCCTGGCTGTCCTGGAACTCACTCTGTAGACCAGGCTGGCCTCAAACTCAGAGACCTGCCTGCCTCTGCCTCGCCAGTGCTGGGGTTGAAGGTGTGCACCACCACCACCCAGATGGCAAGTCACTTTTTAAAACTATGATCTGCAAACGAGCCAGGAAGGAGATATTTTTAAATTTATTAGAATAAAAGGCCGTTTGGATTTTACATGTGTTTTAAAGGATGTGTATTTTTTTTTTACCTAGAAATTGTACTTTTTTTTACATTGGGAAAATGTGTATGGAATAATACACAGTTTGCTACACTGTAATGATGTGGCATGTGGGAACCACAGAGGTGGCTCAGTGGGTAGAGTGGTTACTGCAAACGCATGAGTCTGAATTCAGATCTGCCAAAGTCAGAGCCACACTGCTAGTCATTGCTGACACAGAGACTGTAGGATCCTGGGGGTTCCTTGGCCAGCCAGCCCATCAGTTGGTGAATTCCAGGTTTNGTGAAAGACCCTGAATCAAAAAACAAGGAAGGGGGTGTAGAGATGACCCGACAGTCAAGGGATATTGTTATTCTTTCAGAGGACCTGGGCTCCATTCCCAGCACTCACAGTCCCCTGGAACTCCACTTCCAAGGGCTCCAGTGTCCTTTTCTTGCCTCTGAATGCACTAGGCATGCCAGTTGTACACAGACATACCCAGGCAAAACACTCATATACATAAAATAATAATAATAAATTAATAAGGAGATTCATAGAGAAAGACACCCAATGCCAACCCCTGGACTCCATACACACACACATGTACAGGCCTACAAACCTGCATCCATGCACACACACACACACACACACACTCACACACACACACAGTGTGTGTGTGATAATTTTGCTAACATCTGGCAAAAATCAAAATTACAGAGTAGGAGAATAGTTCTTCTTTAAGTGTTTAATTTTATTTGTGTGTGTAACATGTAGGTGTGAGCATATGTGCAGAGGTATGTGCACTTGTGTTTGTGCCTGTGGAGGCCAGAAGTCAAGGACTTATTGGCTAGCAAGCCCCCAGGAATCTGTTTCTGNCTTCCCCAGAACTGGGGTTACAGGCCCATGACATCACATCCAGCCCTTAATCAGGTGCTGGGATCTGAACTCAGGTCTTCAGGCTATGCTTGCCCAGAAGACAGTTCACTGGCAGATCTACCTCCTCAGGCCCCAGAGAATGGCTAACCCTTAACACTTTCTTATGGAATCTCTTGCCACCATCTCTTGTCACCCACAGGGAAAGACACCTGTGCTATATTGTAAATGAAAAAAAAANNNANNNNANNAAAAAAAATGCACATGTGAGAAAAATAATTTCAAGACAAATATAAAATATTTATAACACTCTGTCATCGACATATATATTGACAAAGGCATATCCATGCATGCATTGATAATTACCACTCATGTATTCACTCTATACAATATTTAAAATGCAGGTACATAGCCATACAATTGAAATACAGGTAAATAAATGATGATTTATTTATACCAAACATATGACAGTTTGGATAACAAAGTGTTTTATGTGTTGGTTTCTGTGGCAGTGTACAGAATTACAGACATGGGGGATGCACAAAAGAGAAGGGAAAAGGTTTCGAAAGGTTTTATTCTGCGTATTTCTCTCTTTCTTTTTCATTTTTGCAGTAATACATAGTTAACTTTAATGCTGCTTTTTAAGGTTAGCAGTTCTGTTCATCTCTGTGGAGAGATGCCCACTGTCTTCTTCNACATCCATACCCATTCCTGATAACACGTAGCAGGACTCTGTCTGCTTTCCCTAAGGTCTCCTAGGATGGATGCAATCTCATCATAAGTAACCTTTCATACCATTCCCAACCTACCCAGTTTGCAAGAAAGCTCTTCTTTCCCCAGAGGTCCCAGGTCCTCTGTCCAGAGTGGGACATGTCACATCTGAAATCAACGGGGCGTGGAGCCCAGGCCCTTCCATGAGCAGGCAGGGAAGTGTAGGTGAGTGCAGGTGAATACCCTTGACTCTGGACAGCCTTCTCTCACCGACTCAAACTATGACCATCTGAGGACACGGGTGCCTCAGATGAGCCCAAGCTTTTGTGGGGAAGTAACAGTCAAGAGCTGGTGTTTTCTGCTTCTAGAACATACCTTGGAAATTCTAAACTTACTCCATACCCTGNATTGGGGAGATCTCTGTGAAGCCAGTGGCTCCCTGTTTCCCTGGCTGCAACCCTCACTATGTGAGCAAGCAAGTCTTCCAGTGTGTTTGGGAGGGAGATTCAGACATTAAGATTAACGTATGACAGAAGACAGTTGACAGAGGAAGACAGGAAGCCTTTCCACACTTGCCCGGGATTCCACTAAAGAATAGAACATGCGTGTAGGGGAACCCGGAACATACAAAAGGAGATATCACATGACTGATGTCATGTGTCATGTGATATTTTCTCATCTTTCCAGCTCACTCCATTCTTGGGAGTCATATCCTTCCTTGACAAACTGTTTCTGTTTCTGACCANGTATGTATGTCTGGTGCAATCCTTCTCCTGGGGTCCAAGAGCCTGGAACCAGATGCCCTCTGATCTCAGATCTGGAGTTCAAGATTCCACAGCAGGCTTCACCCCACACCCTGCATATTCTCCACTCTTACTGCTGCTTGTCCTCTATATCTAAATCAAATGGTCTCCCTTTTCCTCTATCTCCCCTCTTGGCGGCTGTTGGGATTTTCAGATTGCCTACGCTGTTATTTTTCTTTGAAACACTAATAAAATTATCCTCAAATTCCCTTCTAAAGACCAGTTTTAAATTCTTTTATTAAGGAGACTAAGAACACAAGAAGGGAGTCTCAGTTTCTCTAGCAACACAAGAGCCTGACGTCTCCCCCCTCCACCCCCACAAAAGCCCTTTCCTACCTAGTCTCGTCAACACCCAATGACATCTACTCATTGGGCCCACAGANCAGAATGTCTGGCCATCTGCTGTGTTTTGGGGCCTCCCATCATGGCTCTCCTGCCTGCACCTCCCATCCCCTGGCCCTACTGCAGATCCTGCTCCATGCCAGGTGAACAAGCAGAAGGCAGGCTCCTGGCCACCTTCATCCCATCTCTGTGGCTCTTCCACAATGCCCTCTTCTGAAGCCATCTCCATGTGGCTTCACCCTGCCTGTTCTCAGGGATTCAGCTTAAATGTCATCTCCTCTGGTCCCGGCCTCCCCAGGGTGGATCAGAGGTTCTCGTCTGTCCTCTGAACCCTCTGTCATGCCATCTGTCACCTCGTCAGTTTCAAACACGTGACCAGGATCTTCCTGAGGATAAGGCCCCACCTGGCTCTTCCCAAGGTCCCCTAGACAGACTCACTACTTTGTCTGACTCACCTTTATAGAAGACGTGAACAAACAAAAAAGTGAAAGAACAAGAAATAAACTCAGGTGTAGAAACATCCTCAAAGGTCAGAAACAGATAGCCAAGGACAACTTTGCGCACCACAGAAGACAAACTTGTACAGTGTGGGGGCACAGGAAGTCTCAGGAGGAAAGCTGTCACTGGGAAAAATTGATCAAATTACTTCCCTCCCCTTGCACCTTGCCCCACACCTGTCACCTTTACTCTTTCTTAGGTATAATATTTTAGTTTGCACTTGTGAGCCAAGTGTTGGCCTCAACCTGTCCCAGCAGGCACATGAAGGTTCCGGCCCTCCCCATTCACCCTCACTCTTGCCCCTCCAAGAACAATGTTGACTGANTGCAGCCCTTATTTGTTTTTACCTACAGCCCCTGGTCCTGTGGTCACTTGGGTCCACATGCCTNGATGTGCTCAGTTTGGCCCCATGGGGGTTCTTCCTGACCAAAGAAAACAGCAGAGAAAGCAGGAAACCAAGCAGAGTCTTCGTGGGTCAGTGTCTTTATGATGTTCACAGTCTGTGGCAATCAGAGGGAAAAGAACTGGGGTAGAAACAAGATAATAGTGACAAGAAGACAGAGAGCAGGACTCATAGCAGCAGGGAAGCCAGGACTCATNGTGGAGGAAGTCACACTAGACTGCAGGGGAAAAGCAAAGTCCTGAGCAGCCAGAGCAGTGACAAGGACCCTGGAGCACAGAAAATGTAGCAGGCCCCTGGGAAGATCTGATGCACGCATGCATGGACAACAGAGAAGTGTGGGCAGCATCTAAAATAAGTCTTAAAAGGGGACAGAGAGAGGAGGGCAATTAGTGTCGACCTCAGGAAACGGAGTTGAGCCCCTTTTAGAACAATATGGNAGAATGCAATGGTTAGTCAACCTAAAGCCAATATGAGAATGTCCAGGAGGAGCCAACAGTGTCCTGACAAGTAATCAGAATTCTGGCAAGGCTTTCAGTGGCCTAGAGAACCTAAGCCGGAAGTAGAGGGGTTGGCATTTGTCATAAACCTGGGCCGGCTCATATTTCTTGAAGGCTCAAGCCTTGCTAGAGAAATGTCTGTCAAGGTTCTGTACAGATGGGGGTTATGGATTATAACTGAGTTTGTAACATTTGTAAATTGCCCACAATATCCTGTAGCTTGGGTTATTTCCCACTCCTATCCC
>LZPO01075872.1:90445-108065 GCA_001675575.1 Neotoma lepida
CACATCCCCATGTGTGCTCACCCTGTCCCTGCCCTCTTTACCACAGTCTGGGTTGTTCACGCCCTGCCTTTACACCCCACCCTCGATGCTGCTTCCCTGGCTGCATCTCATCAGCTGCATGGGGTTCCTGGGGCAGTTGTCATCATTTCTCCCCAAGTCAGGGTGGAGTCTAAAGGGTTGANAGCTTTGGCATTGGAGTGCTCAGCTCCCAAAGGGTTGAGTTGGAATTTGAGCCCAGTCACCAAAAATAGATTCTGAGACCCTGTAAAGCAAAGTTTCCAGAGCACACACCTTGATAGGAGTCAGGGGCACACTTGATATTTTTTTGATAACAGGAAGGCTGGGTATTCATGTGACACAAGAAGCCTGGCTAGACAGAGGCTACCCTCAGAGATGATGTCAGGCTCATCCATCCACTTAGGAGTATTTCTGAGGTCTTACTATGTCCATACCGTGCACTGAATAAGGACTTCATCTATGAGCAAGACTGATGAAGTTTTGATTTCAGACAGCAACCAGGGCAGGCGATCAACAAAAGGGAGAATGGTATCATGAAGAATTTAGTGCAGAAAGCTAGAGCCATTTCAGGGCTCAGAGTGATGGTATGGGAGTGTGCACTTCAGGCAGGACAGCAGGCTGAGGCTCTACAGAGCTGACATTCAAGCAGTGGNCCTGTANNAAGGAGCCCCAAGGCCTTTNGGTCTAGGCATGCCAGGCAGCAGCAAGCACAAAGGCCAAGGCNTGGAAGCACACCTGGCGTGCTTGAGGGACAAGTGAACTGACCCCTGAATGACTGAGATGGGGGTTGGATGATGACAGCAGACACCAANGTGTCATCTTTTCAAATGCTTTGGACTGGAGGCTACAAGCCAGGTATGAGACAAGGTGGACTTTCCAAGTCATGTGCAGTGGGGTAAAAGGGGCTTGGATGTCAGGCAGGACAGATCCTGAAGTCTCAGNCATGTGCTTGTCCTACTGTGTGGAAAAGTTAGGTCTCTAGGAGATGATGAGAATGTAACATCTAATGTCACCAGGGGTACATGGGCTAGTAGAACTTGCCAAGTGCTAGATTGTTCCTGATGCCCTTCCATAAGCACTATAAAGAGAATGTAGATCCTGCTTCTGACCACACAGGCGTCACTGGTACACTGGCATACATGCCCCATTCAGCTTGCAGTGTGACTCTCCATGTCCTAGATACAGTCATAGTGAGGGCCATCCACGTCCACATCTCTGACCATACCTCTCTATTACGCCCCCCCCCCAGATATACTGAGTTTAATTTTATTAGGTGCAGGTCACTGAGTCCACATCCTTACTCAGATACCATCACTCTGAGCCCTGAAATGGCTTTAGCTTTCTACACTGAATTCTTCATGACACAGCATTCTCTTTTGTTGGTAGTCTGCCCACTTGATCTCTGAAGCAGGACCATGTCTGTCTTGCTCACAGAGGACATCCATATCCATTTCACTGTGTGCACACAGCAGGGCCTCNGACACACTCCTAAAGTAAATGGCAGACTAACCCGACAGCACTTCTGAGTACAGAGTACAACCTCAATCTGTCTAGGCTTCTAGTGTGACATGACTCACACACAGAAGGAAGCCTGGGCTGGAGAGGTGTTCCACAGACCACAGCCAACNTAGACCTGCAGTCTAATGAACTCATGACACCTCACATGCTCAGCTCATTAAATCCTCAGTGCACTGTGGGATAAACCACAGTCTAGCAGGGGTTAGGTACATCTACTGTCCCCCAGGCATGGANGNTCAGAATCTTAACCTGAACCAAACCTCTGCAAAACAAGTTCAGAGACACATTGAGCAGCTGAGGCTGCATGTCATGGTGAGGACTGGGGGTGATGTGAGTGAGCCTCCTCCACTCCAAGGAATGCCCGGCTTAATGTAGCAACAAGGGTCTGTCTGGTTACATGGTGTCTNTCTTGGGAGTGATGAACTTCAGGTTTGGCCTCCTCTCCACTAAATGTACAGACAAACTGAAAGCATGAAGAACTCTCATTGCTCTGCATCACTGTGGTGAATGTTTGATTGGGAGACAAGCTTCAGAAACACTTCGCGGCTTCAAAAGAAATCATTCACAGAGGGGACATTGACATTGCTGCATAAAACCTCCATTTAAAGATTTTGGTGGAGGATTGTTTAAGTGGCTTGGGAAGGGAGTGCCACCAACCCAAGCAGAATCAAATNTAGAGTGGCTTCAAAAGTGGATAGCTTCNGGGTAGAATGCTNGCTATGGTAANGTCACTGCCCTATGGAGGTAATGATGTCCACCTGTTTCACGGCAGGTTCATGTTGGGAAAGATACAGAGACACTCCCAGGGCTAGGGCAACTCCTACTCAGAGAAGGGGGTAGAAGGAAAAGAGCAATTGGCTCCCTCTGTTCTTCTGTGGATTCTTTCTCCAAGCCTGAGGAAAGACTCCCAGGCTTCTGTGAGCCCGAGNAGATGGNGGAGATGTGAGGCTCAGNGTTCTGTGCAGTCCACCCTTTTCTTCCGGCACCTGCCACTGTGCAAAATGCTGANCCTAAGCTAGCTGCTCACCGAGCTTCCTGGAGGCTTGGGAAGGGTCCTCTTAACATCCACACCTTACAGACGAGGAGAGTGAGGTCCTAACAGCTCAGTGTCACTTAAGCATAGTCACTTATTGAAGACATGACAGACCCTCAGGCAGCCAGAGGAGATCCTAGCAGTGGTGTCCTGCGGCTTCCTGTGTGCTGTCTGGCATGGTGCTGCTGGTCACTGGACTTATGACTCACATCAGAATGAGGTTATCGAGGAGCAGAGAAGAGGTGGTGCCTGGTCCCAAAGCCCATGTATGACACAGAAGAGTGAGAATTACTGTGGCTCCACCTAGGCTGCATCTTGATTGACAGAACAGCATGGGGAGGGATAATTTGCTGGAGGGTGTTTACATATCTAAACGGTTCACATCAGTTGCTGAACACAGAATTACAGTGGCTTTTGTAATTACTGATAGACTTTATGCTGCCACGTTACTAAGAGTCCTGAAAGTAATCCCCAAAACTGTGATAATTTAGTCTTCTTAAAATTGTGTTAATTTAGTCTTCTATCTTAGGGGAAAAAAATGAACTGAAAACCACAGCCACCTTAAAAGAAAGCAGTACCAGTTTTGTCACCACGCAGAGGCATTAACGAACTCATGTGTGAGGTTTAAGTTACATGTAAGTACCGCTACAGACATGCACCACACAGATGCACATGTGTCTCTGTGCCATGCTTAATCTTGACTGTCCATTTGATTGGACCTGGAATCACCTAGGAGACCTAGGGCATATCTGCACTAGAGTTTCCAGAGAGGTTTCAACTGAGGAAGGAGAGCTGTCCTCAAGATGGCTGACCCCAGCCTGTGCATTAGGGTCGGGACTGAACACAAAGGGAAAAAGAAGAAAGTCAGTTGGGTGCTGGGGCCCCCTGGTCTCTGCCTCCCCATCCACAGTGATGTGAGTGAGCTGCCTCCTGCCGCCATCGGCAAGAGCTGGCCACACCACTGTGCTCCCACTGTTATGTCAGCATGCAAACTGAACCACGAGCCCAAATAAANCCTTTCTTCCCTGTAGTTGGTTCTNGAAGGTTTTTTGTCTCAACAGTGAGAGAATGAGCACACACATGTGCAGACCTGAGGGGGGAAGGAGGAGGGAAAAAAAGAGATAAGCAATATTTAAAATGCTGACAGCGAAGGCCAGAGTCTGATAAGAAGGTGAACAAAAGTTGCCTCTATCAAAAATGTCCATAAAGAAACCTGGAGTGGGGTGAGAATGGAAGAGCCAAGGGGGCTCTACAATTTTCTTCTCTTCCTGTGAGTCTCTGCTTTGTAAAAAGTCAAACAGGCACAAAGAAAGTGGGTCAGAGTCCATGGACAAGAACAATGTGGCCTAAGTGGGCCTATTTATGGGCTTCGGCTCTGTTGTGTTAAGCCCTAGACTATGGCGATAAAATCTCTATCATAGAGAGTGGTGGGCAGAATTAATATGTTTTAATTTTGTAAAGTGCCTTGTCACAAGTCCAGCCATACGAGAGCTGCTCAAAAATATTAATCCATCTTTGATGAAAGATGAAAGAGAGTAGTGGGTGTTGACCTTGAGTATTGATAGACAAAGTGTCAGAACCACTGGAGTGATAGATGGTCACCAAGAGTTTCTGAGGACCATGCGATGTAGCTTTGTCCTTGAGGAAGTCAGATAATAAAAAATGTCTTTGTGATGTCCTGTTGAAAGACTGAATGGGCTTAGGTTCACCCCACAGCATGCCTAGATGTCAGTCNACTGTTCAGCCTCTCCACGTTTTGTCCAGATTTGTATTCCAATGAAGATTATAATTTACTCATTCATTCACTCATTCACAAAGTCCTTATTGATGGAAGATTTTGGATAAGGTAGGTTATGGAGCTTAGAGGATGTAAGAGTAGATAGAACCAAGAACTGGCTGGGTTTGGGTCAGGATGCAAGAGACAGGCATCATCTGCCTAATCAGGATGCAAACTGGAGATGTCCAAGAATGCAAAGGGGGTGGCTCTCAGCTGGCGATAGAAGGATGGCTGCTGTCCTTAAAACATGGGTTGCATGAAGGAACACATGGCTGTCAGATTCCAGAGTCTAAATTTCATTACAGGCAACAGTTTGTGCCAGTTATGTGAATTAAAGCGTTTGTGACAAAGCTCATTGAACATTTTTTGGTTCAGTGAGGTTTGTACTATTGTTGGTGAACTTTCCCTCCCCAGGAATATCCAAGGTGAGTATCAGGGAACTCTAAGTAGGAAAGACGTGAACCCTCCATTAAAAATATGTGTGGTCATCTCTCACCCGGGGGCTTTGTCTGAGCCCTGTGTTCCAGCTCACTTGGTCTTCTCAGGACTGCCTGGGTTCTTCAGACCCAGGAGCTACAACCAATTGGGCTTTCTGACCCCCTGGGGTTTGCAGATGGACCCCTGTGGCTCAGGACAGCAGCCTCTGGATCTCTTGGGTCTCTTGCATTCCTAGCACCCCGAATATTTCATACTTAAATACGTGACTCTGCTTCCTTCTGTGTCCCTCCAGCCATTGTTCACTCTCTCACCAGCTCCTAGCACCCGTAGGAAATCACCGAGAAACTGTCACTACCATGACATGCACCTTGTTCACTCTCCATATTTCTGATGCAAATCTGATCTCTGCTCAATGTTCTCCCCAAAAATTTGACAGAGGTCATCCTGCCCCCAGGGCCAAATCTCACTTCTTAGCCAAATTCACCAATCCATTCCCACTCTGGGCCAAGTNCCCCTTTGTGTCCCTACCTCAATTCCAACAATACCAAAAAGGAGTCATCCTCCGCTTGTACTGCATACCAGTTCCAAGCTGCACCCCAGCCCATGCTCTTGCTCATGTCCTGGATGACCCAGATCGGCTCTCAGACCCTGCCCCTCCAGGCAGGGTGAGTCCCACGAGTCCCTGACCTCTGTTCTAGGATCCTTGTCCAGCACACTCAGGCAGTGGTCAAATGATTCCCAAAGTGTCTACACTTTTGAACAACCCTCTTCACCTCTTGCAAGCCTATCACTAACTTCAGTGCCCACTGCTCTTCACACTGACAAGTGTCCCACACAGGTTTAATTAATTCCCTCAATCAAAATAGAGCTTCAGTAGCAGCAGATACATCCTCCCATGTACTTCCACAGCTGCAGAAAGACGTCCCCCTCTCCCACCTCACAGATGTGGAAACTGGGGCTCAGAAAGGGGACAGCTCTTGTGCCCAGAATGACCCAGCCCAGGCCTCAGACGTTGATCCAGGACTCCCTGGCAGCAGTGCCCCTCTCCCCCCTCTATGCCGATGCTGAGCTCTGGACCAGTCTGCAGGTACTCCTGAACCCCCAGCTTTCCCTTTCTCCACTGTGTGCAGGCTTAGAATCAACTGTAGGAAAGACAGAGATCTGGCTTACTTAATTGGGTTAAAAGAGCAGAGTATAAAATTGTGCCCCCACCCAAAGCATTGTCAAGTAGTTCTCAAGGCCAAGAGACTAAAGGGGTGTCTGGCTCAATCTAACCCCTTGTTCCAGGGTATTCCTATCAAACTTGTATTCTGCTACCTGTGTGGACACCTCCTTCACTCACTCACTGGACCATAAAGTCCTAGAAGACTCTTTGGGGGTCCAATCCATCTATCTATCTATCTATCTATCTATCTATCTATCTATCTATCTATCTATCTATCTATCTATTATCTGTCACCACATCCTCCATTTCTAGCACAGGCCAGGGGATCATGAAAGAGCAGGGTTCAGAACAAACAATCAGTGCACCAAATCTCCTGTGATAGTGTGTGCACTGCCACATTCTGCATTTGCCATCCCTGTCCCTCCTGAGCCTCACCCAGTCCCAGGAAGGAGTCACTACGACGATGACAATCTTACTCCAGAAATAAGAATGTCTGCCTAAGGTCCTCCCTCCCCTAAGCCATGAACATCAGCAAAGCTTTAAGCTTCAATCTGCTTGACCCTAAACCCTGAATCACCACCACGACCTTATACTAATACTGTCTGTCCAGTTCGTCATTTTCTAGGTATTTTCAGCAGGGATAAAACCAAGCCACCTTCAACCTCACAGACTCATTCCTTTCCACTTATGGTTTTAAAAAATGCCTTTAAGGCAAGAAATAAATACACCTGGAGCCAATGCCAGGGTCCNCCAGGATGGCAGGAAAGTCAGAAGCCAGGACAGGGCCAGGGCCCACGTGGACCACACTTAATTAACATAAAAATCTTTTTCTTTTCTTNTTCTATTTCCTTTTGTTGTGGCTGCACTATTGGCTTGTTCTGTCTAAAGAGGAAATATTTAATTGGCTTATTTACTCAACTATAGATGTATTCAGTATTATTCTTCATCCCATGAATTAAATTAGTTTATTTACCCCCATGCAATTCACTCAGTTCATTTAATTTAATTTTGCAGTTATAATATAGAGAACACACTAACTAGACTCCTCCCTTTGGGATGGAAATGGGCAAATGTTTGGGTTCTGAATTAACAAGCAGCAGAGCCGATATTTATAATAAATCATCCATTGTTAGCCATCCTGATAATTATTGTGTGAATGGACTAAAACAGACATGGGCACATAACAGACACATTGTTGGCCTTGACTAGGGCTTCGTTCTTTGTGCTTAATGAACAATCTCAACAGAAAACTCAGAGATGCTTTCTCCAGACCAGGCTTGTTTCTCAGACATGAACTGAGAACCTACTATGCTCCTGGCATGAGGAAGCTGCTTCTATCTAAGGCATCATGTCAACCTCTTCTTCTATGAGCTAGTCTCCAAAATGTCCAGGCTTCTTGCATCCTGCCTGCATTGGCTTTCTGCTGACTTCCTTGTACCATACTTGGCCTGCAGATCTGCAATATATGTTAACAACAGTAAGTGCACTGCAGTTGACATGGCAGCCTTCACCGCGACTGGAGTTCCTGGAGGTCATCCTCTGCTGTCTTCCCCTCCAGCCTCATCCCTTCCCCACTAGTGAACTCTGGTACAGCATTCGGCTTAGGCAGACTGTCCTAAAATGTCACAGTTAGAGTCTGTCCCATCACTGTGATGGCTAGTTGGAACTGTCAACTCAGTGAAGGATGGTCTACCATAGGTTGACCTGTGGGTGTACCATGGGGGACAGTTTTGATGGCCTTCACTGCTATGGGAAGATTCGCCCTCTGATTGCAGCCCAGATGAAAGGACTCTCTTGGCCTTCACTCCTACTAGCAAATTCATCTACCCTGTTGCTGCCNATGCCTTCATTGGTGTTAGATCCAGCCTCTTCTGCCTTCCAACTCAAGAGCCTCCAGGTCTTTGGTGCCAGAGTAGGACAGCCAAGGCACCCAACTCTGTGGATGGAGCAGCCACTCCAGTGTGAGACAGCATTGTTTGACTATTTCAACAATATGGTGTAAGCCTGTTTAATAACCCCTCCTTTAACACACATTCATTCTGTCTGTCGGTTCTGTACCTCTGGGGACCCTGAGTAATACACACCACCTTCCACCAGTGGCTTGGATAATCAAAGTCTGTTAAGCATNACCAGGACACACCCCAGTGCAAATGGACTCACAGTCCATGGAGGAGCGTGGCCTTGACCATGCTGCATCTCCTCTCCCTCCTGCTCTGTCACCCGAGGTCCCTGCATCTCTAAAATGAAGCTGACAGTGACACCTTCCCAAGTGGCATTTGTGTTGAGGCTTAATGAAGGCTACAGAGTGGAGAGGGGGAAATGACAGTGCAGGTGAGCAAGCCTCCGACAAATTTAATTGTCACTTCCTGTTTACATTTCGCACCCTTCATTGCATCACAAGGTGCCGGAGACTCAAGATTTTCTTTTTTCTCATTTTGTCTTGGGATTCTAGGCAATAGCACGGTGCTTGAGCAAAATCATTTCCTCTTCCATAAGCACACATTTCGTGACTCANAAAGATCATTGGAGAACTTGAGATGATTTCTAAGGTGCATCTGAGCAATAAAAAGAGGAATAAGGGCACCAAAAACTCCAGACAAATATCCCTTTGATAGTTTCTGGAAGCTTCTACGGAGGACCTCCCCAGATATTGGGAAAACAGGCTGACTTAGAGGGAGCTAATGGAGAATATCACTGAGAAGTTTTGTTTGGCTTTAAAATGTTTTTAAAGATTTAATCTCCTTTCCTTTATTTTACGTGTGTGTGTTGGCTGCATACATGTATGTGTGTCATGTGCATGTCTGTAGTCTACAGAGACCGAAAGAGGGACTGGAGCCACGGACAGTCNTAAGGCACTCTGCGGGTGCTGGGAATCGAACCCAGGTCCTCGGCAAGAGCAGTCAGTGACCACTGAGCCATCTCTTCAGCCTCTATTGTATTTGTTTTTGTTTTGTTTTGTTTGTTTTTTGAGACCGGGTTTCTCTGTGTAGCCCTGGCTGTCCTGGAACTCACTCTGTAGACCAGGCTGGTCTCAAACTCAGAGATCCGCCTGCCTCTGCTTCCCAAGTGCTGGGATTAAAGGCGTGCACCACCACCACCCAGCTTATTTGTATTTTTTAAATCTCTTTATTTTTCTATTTCCATGTATTTAACACATTTTATCATAATAGACTCTTGGTAAGCATAGCAGCTAGAGAACAACCACATCATTGAACAANTNACTGACTAAATGAGTCAAAAACAGAAGCCNTCATGAGAGGGATCTCCATGGGGTTATCAGAGGAAGGACAGTAAAGAAAGGATAAGTATTGGTCACCACAGGCTTAACATGCATGAGACCCTGGGTNCCCTTGGCATCAAATAAGTAAGTAATAAAAATACGAGATGTTTGCTGTTGGGGAGCCTAAGTTTTGGCTGGTTTGCCTCCTGTTCCTCACTCTTCAGCCATCGTAGGCCTCCTTCCATCTTCGGCTCTGTAGGCTGTGTGAGCCAATCAAGAATTTAACCTATGGTAAAGNTCCTCNTTTGAGATCACACAGATTCTATTGATACATTTTGTATATTTTCTACAATAAACTTTTATGTTGGTGAGGAGTATACTTGTTTGAGAATTTCATGCATGAATACCTTATTTATAGTGTTCCACCCTTCCTTCTCCCCACTCCAGTTCCCCTGTATCCTCACTCTATCCCCTCTCAAATTCATAACTTGTTCTTCCNTATACTACTCCATATAGTTTTGAGCTGAAAACCAAATTCCCCCTGCAAAGTTTGAAAGTCCTAAGATCTGCCAGTTCCTCAGTTCCTCATCATCTCCATAGAACAAGATTACCTTTCTCATTGCTGTGGCAAAATACCTTAAAACCAAGGTAAAGAAGGGTGGGCTTGTTAGGCAAGACAGTTTGGGGGTTCAGCTCACTATAGCAGGAAGATATGGGGGCAAGAACATGAGTCAGCTGATCACACTATGATCAGTAAGGGAAAAAAAATGACAGGAACCCTCCCAGCCTGCCTCCCCATGACTCACTTCCTTCCCTGAACCTTCCCAAACTGTTCCANCAGCTAGTGACCAANCAAATGTGTGACTCTACAAGGACATTTCACATTAACCCCCAAGAGACACACATCTGTCTGTGCAGTGAAAAGAGAGATGCCTGAGGAAGGATGTAGATGTTTTCACTGGGAAGAAACAGCCACAAGAAGANGAGGAGCTCATGCTCAAGCAGGCACAAGGCATCCAGCAGGGAGGCAGGTCCACAGGAACCCCAACTTAGCTCAGTGCTCTCAGAATAGAATATTGGTCCTCCTGCCATTGTAGAACCTCTCTGTTAAGAAGCAAGAATCAACAGTAGATTTGTAAAGAGAGATTTTTTTCTTCTTTAGTACTAATTGATGAACTTCCAAGGTCACAGAAACCAAACCAAACCAAACCAGAATTGACAAAACTTTAAGCTGGGGGAAAATGACTGACATCAAAATCAAGTGGATGCCCCTAAATGCTNTGACATCATCTTGCTTGAACTGAGACAAATGCCTAGAAGACTAAGGAAAGCTACCTCTGGGCCTCTCTGGGAGGACATTTTCAGAGAGGATTAGTTAAGAGGTGAAGGCCCCAACTGCATATTGGTGGCACCATCCCNTTGAAGGAGAGAAACCAGAGCCAGTGAACACGGGCATTCTTCCTTTCTACTTTCTGTCAACCGTGATGTGAGCTGCCCTTTGCATGACCTCTGCATGACAGACTGAAAACTCTGAAATGATGAGACAGACTAAATCTCCCTCCCATACACCGTCTTTCTGAGATGTTTGGGTTCAGTGGCAGGTAGCTGACTCCCTGCTACTCAGGTAGCAGTGAGGGAAGCGGTGCCCTTCAGATGACTATTGGAACACCATAGTTCTAATAAAACATTTAAAACTGTTCTGTGGGAGAAATTTGGAAAAGTGTGGCAATGTTGACTAGAGAAGTCTTGGAATGCTTGAGCAGGGTTCAGTGGGCAGTCCTGGTGAGAGCCCAGAAGACCACGATGCAAACAGGAGGGCAAACAGCAAAAAGCCACTTCATAGGTTTCACACAAGAACAAGGACACAACCGGGAAGTGGACTGGAGGACATTCACATCAAAATGTTGTCAAGAACATTACCTACAGCATTGACTTCCTGGTAGATGGTGCTTCAGGAGATAATGAAGGAGGCTGTAAGAACGAAGCAATGGCAAACTCAGGAAGTGCTGTCAGGGGTATGAACCACGAGAAAAGTCACCAGCTGCTAGCAGAGTCAGACCAAGAAAAAAGGTCATGTGGGATGGAGCTGGCAAGGCACAGAATTGTGGCTCAAGACCTTTGGAGTTCCCATCCTACCCATGTGTGCCCTGGAGGATGGACATGGTAAAATAGGACAGAGTGTTGGTCCAGCTGACTCCCTTCATCTTGTGTTCATCTCTGCTTTTAATGCCCCCATTACCGTCTTCTAGGACTGAGATAGTAACATTTTGTCATTGTATGCTAGAAGCACATAGCTTAAAAGATTGTAAGGGCTCACAGCTAAGAGTTCTGCTTCGAGGCACAAAGGAGAGTCTGCACTTGAACGTTGGAACTCTGGCCCACAGGCCACAGTGCATTGGCCGCAATGCTGAGAATCTGTGGTCGTCTTGCTGGCTCACGCCCAGTACCTCTGATTCTTTTCTGTAACATTTATTTGGGAGGAGAACAGGTATGAAGGTTCAAGGACAACTTGTAGGGGTTGGTTCTCTCCTTCTGATCCTGGAGACAAAACTCAAATTTTCAGGCTTGGCGGCAAGCACCTTTACCCACTGAGCCATCTTGCCAGGTCATGTCACAGTTTCTTTATGTTCTGTTATACTTACTCTTGAATACCACTTGGGACGAACATAGATTCAAGGTCTCTCCCCACCCCCATTGGATATTTCTCTTTATGGTTACTCTTCTGGCGTATAACCTTATGAGGAGAAATCTGGTGTCAATGTGTTTTTTATTTCTTTTTAGGAATCCTGTGCTTTGTGTGTTTTTTCTTTGAATTTCCTCCTATAGTGTGTTGGATTTTCTTCTCTGNTGTTGCACGTGGTCCTTTTCTAGATGACACAGGCTAGTGCTTGGAACAGTCACACACCGCCATGGCTGTCACTGCTCTTTCTCATCCCCTGGAATGCACTGTCTCTGTCTCTTTACTTCCTGGGTCCTTTTGTCAAGGTGCCAAGCCTTCCTTTGCCCAGCACATCTGTTAAGGTGATACGGTTTTTCAAAGATGAGTTGTGATACACAGAAGTTCCTGACTCCCTGTTATTGCTTTCCGGAATATCAAAATCTTTTTCCTCAGATCTTCTGTTTGCCTCTCACAGTTGCTCTCCCTATCCTTTATTTCTTTGAAGAAATTAAAAACACTTTGGTTTCCTTTTGTATTCTCTATGAGCCTCTTCCCACTCCCGGGTACAGCCTTCCCTTTGCTGTTTGTCTGTCANTCCTGACTGTTCTGCTGTCCTATGATTCTTGGTTATAAGGTTGTCACTGTCCTACTATATCTGTCTTTTCTGAGTACCAGGATGTTAGNTGTGCCTGCTAAAAGTGGGTTTTCCATGAGCTTCAATTCATCTCTCTCCTCACAGAATGGATAAATCTCAAAGCAGCCCCTAGCCTCACGGAGGCTCTGGATCCTGGCACGTACAGAAGGCACCGCTCAAGGCCCAGCATGAGGACTTCAGTCACATCCTGGGAAGGCAGATGAGGAGAAATACAAACAGGAAATAATGGGTGGTTATGGGGGAGCCCTCAAATCACTGTAGATTTATAGCATCTGTGTATCCTCATCCCTTAACTCCTGGGTGAACCTCCTCAGGTCCAGCATCCTGTATTGGACATCAGTGACTCCATCTCTGGGGAATCACAAGTACCCTTCTTTCCAGGACCAGCCTCCACCCCTGATGCCTGGAGTTTGCACTGTCACATGCTTACAGGTTACATGTTAGTAGACCTGAATATCATTACCCTACTTCCACACATACTCAGACAAGTGATGTAAAGTCTTATTCAGGAATCTTCTTTTTGTTCAGTACTTGAAATTGAACCTAGGGTCTCAAGCATGCTAGGCGACCACAGAGCTATACCCCAACTTGATCGAACTTTTTTCTTTAACACTTTTTTATTTTGAGGTAGAGTGTCTTAAAGTTGCACACACTGGCTTGAATTAGTGATCCTTCTGCCTCAGCATCTCAAAATGGCTGGGATTACAGGTCTCTGTCACCAGGCCAAATTTGAATATCATTATTAACCTTAATGAATGAAAGCTCTCATTGTTTTGTGAACGTGATGGAAGGGACCCTATCCACCTCTGTGTACTAGCTGTAAATGAGACAGATGTTCTGGAAGCTGTAGAGTGTCTAAAATAGAGGGAACAGTCACTCATTTTCTTTCACGTTATAGGAAAACCTCACAAATTCAGTCAATGAGTGGAATGAAGATTAACTAGGGAAACACAGATTGCTGTGGACATCAGCACTGGGAGGAGCTCCACGATAGAGGGGCTCTGGGATAAAATAGCTCTGGAGATGCAGCCGATGTAGCATCCTCTTGGGGTTCCAAGTACACATCTGTGCACCGCAGGCTGAGAAGAGCCCTGCTGTAAGACACTGACCTCACTTTTTTTAGCCTCATATTTACAAAACACTCATCATCAAAGCGTCTTTAATACGGTGACTGAGGGCATGCAAGAACGAACACATGGGGCACTCATTAAGGAATCGTGATTTTCTCAAAAGACCAAATCATGCTAAATGGGTCCTTTACTAATCCCAGACAGTGTACAAGGAGAAACCTCAGCTCATGATAGCTAAAAACATTCTCTGCACAACTGTATTAATGGCATTGCAACCCAAAATGGGCTTATCTTACTTCATAGCAGATCATAAATAAAATCGTTTTTCACACTTCCAGAATTCTTGGAAAGACCACTAAGTGGAGGGCCTACTATGGGAGTATTGAATAAGCCTTTCATTAAAGATGTGTTTTTGTTTTGTATTTATATGTATGTGTGTGTGTGTCGTGGGTGGATGGATGCTCACGGAGGCTAGAAGAATTGTCAGGTCCTCTGGAGATGGAGTTACAGGTNATTGCAAGCTGCTGGGCTTGGGTGCTGGTAACCAAACCTGNGTCCTCTGGAAGAGCAGCAAGCGTCCTTAGCTGCTCAGTTGTCTCTCCCAACTTGAAGAAGCTTTTTAAGAAATGGGTTTCAGTGATTGATGTGAGATTGAATATTAATTCTAACTTATTCNTTCCTTCCTGTACTCTGTAAAATAGAAACGATGGCAGCTACAGCAGGATACAGACATCTGGCCACTCAGTGAATTNGTATTTCCTTTTTCTGTGGTCACAGCACCCACCTAGTGCTGGAGTCTGCTGAATGACAACCACACATATCNTCTTGGGAAGTAATAGTCATGAGCTGTAAAAGAAATTCTGCCTCTGAGACCCAAACCATGTCTTACACATTACAACTCCAGATGACAGTTCCCAGCACTTTAGAGCTAGAGAAACATCCAGCCGTCATGTAATTAGACTGTCTCAATTAGAGTNAGATTCAGAGACAACNCATGGCTTGTCAGGGACCAGAGGCTGATGGCAACTAGAACCTGGTCCCTTGAGTGGCTCACCCAGCATTTTCACAGGGCATGATACCTCCCTCTGGGAAGAAAAGGGAGCCTCAGAGCTGGCAAGACACTCAGGATTTACAAAAGAAAGAATTTCAAAACTCCATCTTTCTTTGTGCAGCTCTTAAAACACCAAGNAAGGGGCCTGGCCACATCTTGCTGTCACAAAGCCCTTTCCAGCCTCTCTGAATGAATGGGACTTGTGCAGTGTCTGAAAAGGGCCACAAAGAGAATGAACATTTGCTCCGTAGCAAATACCTCTGTCACTTAGCTGTTTCCTCATCTGGAAGGCTGGGCCAGGAATTGTCAGCACCCGTCCTAAGAAGGGACACATGCTTGGGGTGTTTCCGTCACCTGGAAGGCAATCTCCAGGCCCACCATGTGTGCATGTGAGACGTCTCGGCATATTTTTACAAGGTTTTCTTAAGATGGAGACAGCCAAAATATTTTTACTGTGCAGCGGGCACTGTTTCGTGTTGAAGTGCAGGGAAGGAAGGGAATGAGGAAAAGATTTAAGACCTAGATGAAAATGGCAAATGTCTTCATGCGGAAAAGATTTAAGACCTAGATGAAAATGGCAAATGTCTTCCTGAAGAGCAAGTGTGCTGGACTCGCCAGGTCCAGTGAGTCTCTCTCGATGGCCCCATCTAGGCCTTGGAATGGCACAGAAGTGAGCNTGCTGGGCAGGAGCCCTGAAAATGGGGACCAAAGATAAGAGAGTTCAACAAAGGACACAGGGAAGCCAAGTCACATGAGGTGGGATCCCATGAGGAGTCCCAAGAAAGGAGGTTGGAAAGGACCCTGTTCTCAGCTGGGGACGGCCTTCAAAGCAGAATCTCAGGTGAGAATGCAGCCCCANGAACAAAAAAGCTCTGACATGCTATGTGTATCTCTTCTCACTGGCTCCAGTGACAGACACAAGTTTAAATATTAGTTCTAACCCNGTGGGGTTAGATNAGGAAACTGAGGTGCTGAGCCACCTAATTCCTGAACAGTGGAGGTGGGATTTGAATCTGTGTCTTCCCAGGCCACCTCTGTGGTGCATTCTACATGTGTAAGCTAAAACCTGGTGTGGGGCCAGGACTGAGGAGTAGAGACAGGGAGCTGACAGCTTGGTGGGAAGACAAATGTGGAAGGGTGTGAGGTGAGATTCTGTAAGAGCAAAGGTTTAGAGTATAAGGAGTTTAGGCTTTATGGGCCTTACTGTTTCCCTTCATTTATTTTTATTTTACCTTAGTTGGTGTTCTCAACCCATTAAATTGTAGAAATAGTCTCAACCTGAGGGTTTCAAAAACAGCTCTGGGTTGGATTTGACCGCTCTCCTGACCAAAAGAGACATAATGAGTCACTAGAAGGATACGAGATCATTCCAGATAAGGACAGCTAAGGCCCTGGGTCAATATCATAGAGTCTTTGAGACGCAGGGTTGGTCAGTGAGGTCCAGCAGCTGCAGGATGGGGCATCTGAGTGAGTTTGCCAACATCTCAAGCTGAAGCTGACCTTTCTCCAAGCCGCTGCCTTCAAGGCCTTTCTTTTCAGAGCCCAGTGGCAGGAGCTGGCAGCTAAAGGACTGTCCATGAAAACTAAAAGATGGCTGGAACTGGAGAGTGTGTTGCCAGCCTAGAGGAGACAGGGGGACTCAGCCAGGCCACACATGCAGAGGCACAGCAGATGTTTGCATGCTGGCCATGGACCACCCTGTGAAGAGAAATGTCCGGGGAAGCTCTGACACCAACAGAGCATGTGGTATGACAAGTAGCACGTGCTGTGGACCAGCCTGTCCAGTTGTGGAGCCTAGCATTTTCTATGTCCAGCTTTGTAGTTCTTTCAGATGCTGTTGGTGACCAGCCCCATCACTCCTGTTCCTGGACATTAAAAAACTCTACACGACTGTGTGGGAGAGACAGTAATGCTGTGTCCTGCTGTGCTGTCCCCTGGGGAACATCCCAGCAGGAAAGGTCCTTGCTCTACTCAGCCTGTTTCCTTATCTGTAAAACATCTATGATGATGGCAATGTAATGGGAAGAAGGAGAAGTGAGCCAAATCTGAGGTGAGTATCTGTCCTCTGGAATGCTACCCATGTCACCAAGTAAGGAAAGAGCCAAGCCNTGTGTCTTATTTGGCCACTGATAGTGCACAGAGCAAAATAATGACAACTCCAAGTCCATGCATTTCTTCCTATAGAAAAATGAAGCTACATGTCCTTCACATCTTAGATGAAGAACAGAAAGAGATAAATTTTCTTAGAGTACTTTGCCAAAGCAGAAGGGTGCCCATCAAGGGGAGCTGCCCTCTAGCTGTCCTGGAGCAATGTCACTCAGCAAATAAACTAGAGGATGCGGTTTGCATCATCAGGACGCTGTTTCTGGAACCTTCGACTATTTCAACTACCCTCAGGTGAAAAGATGGAAGTTCAGAAAACTGTGGAAGTATCTCTCCAGTTATATAGTCACCAAGTGGTGTCTGCTTTGTCACTCTCTGCCCCCTATGTGCCACCAGGATCTAAGCAGCTGTTCAACGGACAGTGGAAGAAATTGTCACAGATAAAAAGAGCCTTGAAAGCCAGTCAGAGTTCAAAGAGAATGTCTTGCTTTCTCCATTTGCCTCTTCTATACCTGTCACTTTTGATGAGAGTTTGATTTTCATGAAGGCTTAGGCACGTGTCAGAAGACTTGGCCAAACAGTAATCTATGTGGCAGTGCCCTTGGGACTGCAAGGACAGGGCTGACAGTGGGTGAGAATTCTCCACTTGGAGGTAAATGCATACTTGTCAAGTGACCATGAGAGGGCTTGGTGTCCAACCACACAGTAAGGGCAGAGAATCTGACAAGGGATGAGTGACCCAGNACATTCTAGGAACCATGCCAAGCCCTTGTTTCCTTCAGTCTTCCCTAATAGGCCAACTGCAAAATCCCAACCTTCTTCTTGTTTTCTTTTTAATTAAAAAGATCTTCCTCTCCTTTTACATACCAACCTCAGATCCCCCTCTCCTCCCTCTTCCTGCCCCTCCAGCTTC
>LZPO01075872.1:149507-166469 GCA_001675575.1 Neotoma lepida
TCTAAGAGTGGAGCAGATGGGGGTGGTGAGGCCAGGCAGGGCCTAGAGTCTCCAGGACCACCTGGAGGAGTCCCTCCTTCCACACACCTGTAACTGCAGCTNTATCAAGCAAAGACTTGGAAACATGAGTCAACAAAAGCCCAGCATTCCNCATCCTTTTTGATGTCATCTAAGAAGGCCAGGCCATCAGTCCTTCTGTTGGAAGAGCCTAGCAAGCTCCCTCAAGCAAGGCTATTCTTCTGTGCCNCAGGATGGTNAGAAAGCTTCTACACATCTTCTAAGGCTGAGGCTTACAGGCAGCGGAGTTCATTCCCCTAAGAGAAAACAGAAGCTGTGTCAGGGGAGATCGCCACTATCTGGCTTCCAAAGTTTGGCCCCAGTGTTTCCCAGAGCTCCAGTTCCACACCTCCAACGGGAATCATGTGGGAGCTTCATTTTTATTTAATTTAGTGTGTGTGTGTGTGTGTGTGTGTGTGTGTGTGTATGTGTATGTGTGCACGCTCACGTGCCACAGCATGCTTATGAAGACCAGAGGACAACCTGTGGGAGTCAGTTCTCTCCTTGCACCATGTTGGTCCTATGAATGAGGATCCAGCTTACGTCCTCAAGGTTGGCAGCAAACACCTTCACCTGCTGAGCCATCCCACTGGCCTATCTGTAGGCACCTTGAACTCAAATTCTCTAAGACAAACTTATAATTGACATCTTGAGTTCTCTTCCCTATAAGCCCCATAAAATAAGTCACTTGTTTTAAAATAAAGAGGCCCTAGTGGAGGTTCCTCCCACCTCATCCTTCATGTGCAAATACCCACAAGATAATGTCTACTCCAGAACCTACANGTGNGTATGGCTCTGCTTTTCCATAGCCAATGCTCTCCCTAAGTNTCTGCCATTTGCCTCCAAGATTCTATTTATTTATTTATTTATTTATTTATTTATTTATTTATTTATTTATGTATTTATTTATTTATGGGATTCAATTAAGACTGAACTATTTATTTATGTATTTATTTGTTTTTTCTTTTACTTTTTTACTTAATTATATTTTTATTCATATATAAAAACAAAAGTTACAAAGTCCATGTATGTATTGTTATATTCACATTGAACATATGTATCTCTTCAAAACATTTATCATTTCTTTATAGGAAGAAAAATTCAAAATCCTTTCTTCTGTCCTTTTGAAATACACAAGCACATGCTTAACATCTTAGTTACCTTGCAGTGCAGTAGCACACCAGAACTCTTAATCCCCCCACGAATACATCTGCCTTCCTTTTCTCCTTGTCCTTCTACTCTTCCAGAACTCTGGTAACTACCATTCTATTTTCAACTTCAGTGAGATCAACTTTCTATTCTCCATATTAATGAGATCATGCAGTATTGTCTTTCTGTGGTTGGCTTATTTCATTTAACATAATGATTTCCTATATTGCCACAAATGACAGAATTTCACTCTTTTCTATATTTGAATAGGGTTCTATTTGCATACTTCTTTTTTTTCCTCATACAATGCACCCCAATCACATTCACTTCCCATTCCTCCCAGGTTTATCTGCCCAACTTTGCAAGCTTGCACCTTCCCCCACAAAAGAAAAAAAAAATACACCAAGTCCAATCTGTGTTGCCTGTGTGCTCATTGAAGCATGGTCAAGCTCCTAGTGGCCAGCCCCTTAAAGATAACTGGGTCCTTCCCCAACCCCCACCNCACCCCCAGAAACCATCAACTGTNAAGAGCTACACTTCAGCATCTTTATCACAGTTTTTAAGGACTCTCTTTAATGACTTGGTGTCTGGACTTTTTCTTCTGGAAGTGACAGGGGAGGTTGTCACAGAAGCCTTCAATGTCTCTCATTCGAGTCNGTAGTCACCGATATCACTTCAGAAGAAGGCTCCTTGATTCTGGTACCACCTCTCCACTCCCCTCTGCCTTGGCCTCACCTCCTGCCAATCAATCCATCTCTGCTTGACCACCCNAGTAATCTTCTTAAAACCCAATCCAAAGGACATCACNCGCTAGTTTAAAACCCACAGCCATCTTCCCATTGCCCCAGGACAGTGTCTAAGTTCTTGAAAAGGGCCTGTGAGGCCACTCCAATCCCAGCCCTGCCTTCCTCTCCTCTCCGCTCCATCTTGCAGTTAATGAAGCTTGCCTTGCTCTCTCTGGCCTCCAGCCTGTTACAGAAACGGCTTTCTCCTTCTGGAAGATTCTTCCCTCTCCTCATTGCCTGGCTGACTGTGCATCTCACCTCATTATCACACACCAGTCAAACTCATCCAATGATGCAGTAACGGGGACACCTTAACATATCCATGGCCCCACAGAAGCCTTCAATGCCGTGCAATGGCCTCCCAGGACCACCACAACCCAGATGTTCCCAGGATCCTCAGCAGGGCTCTGCCTGTACTTCATTATCACCGCCTCAGTGAGTAACAGCAGCAGTAATACCCATCTGCAAAACCAACACACTCACANCTCATCTGTATAAACAGTGCCTACGATACAATGCTGCCTTTCAAAACTCCCAAATAGCTCAGAAATTCAAATGAGAGTCTGCATAACCCTGAGACTGTAGACTAATGAGGTCATCATAAATATTTGATGAAAGCCAGGCCAAATTCTTGGGGTTTTGCCTCACAAACTTTCAAAACCAACTGCTTGAAGANGTCCTCAGCATCTTCTCAGTACTGTCGGGGGCGGGGGGAGGACTCATTCTAAGGCACTCTTCCAGGTGTTGTAGCCACTGCCTGAGAGAGTAGCTGCTGTTTCTCTTGACCATTGAGGGACTTTGGGATCATGTTGACTTAAAATCATCTCCTGCTTTGAGCTCTTGGTCAAGAAGCTGGTGTTTACTATGAAGGGACAGTGAGAAAGGAAAAGATATTGGGTTACCACCCATTGGAAAACCTGGCTGGCTGACTGGCTGGTCCACTCTGTGTCTCAGTGGACTCTCCAAAGATGTGTTGAGCAGCCTTCAGCCTCCATGTTTTCCTTGATAGATGCGGAGAACACAAATGGCCAATGCCCTAGTTTCCTTACTGTTGCTAGGATAAAATAAAGCCCTGTCAAGAGCAACTTTGGGGAAATGGGGTTCATTTCAGATCACAACTCCAAGTGACAGTCCATTATTGCTAGAGAGTCAGAGGCTTGAGACAGCTGCTCACACTGCATCCACAGCTGAGAGNAGAAAAAGAATNAACACATACACACTGGTTAGTTGTATTGTGGTCAGCTTCATTTCTTCACTCTCATACACTTTGGGACCCCCTGCCTAGGGAATGTTGNCACCCACAGTGGACTGGTTCTTCCCATACTAGTTAACTTAGTGAAGACAATCCTTACAGACAGGTCAACCCAATGCAGATAATTCCTCATCGAAACTCTCTTCCCAAGTGATTCGAGGTTGTGCCAAGTTGACAACCAAAGCTAACCATCACTAGTACCAAAATGAGTACATCTTGGGCATCGTTAAAGCCAATGTAATGGTTTGAGATGGCCAAGGAGCAATTCAGCCAGCTTCCTGGTGACTTCAGAGGATTCTCCTGGTTGAGGCTTCTGGAAGGACAGCCCTGATCAGATGACAAAGCAAGAGAACTCACTTAGAAAGTCATCTGTAAACAAAGATTCAATTCATTGGTAACTCGAACCCTCTTTATCATATACNCTGGTAAGAATGTAATCATTCCAGTAGACAAGGGTAAAGAATATAGACCAATAAATCAGATACAAGAGACAAGAGCATATATGTTTAAANTCATCAAGCTCANAAGTGAATAAATAAAGTAGAAGTATTTGATNTCAGTGAAAAGATCAGGAGTTATGATTTGTTTTTTAATGTCTTTTGTCAGGGGTTTGTGGAGAAGAGGTCATTCTTATACTGATATAATTTTTTGGGAAAAAAATGTAAAGGTATTAATTTAAATACCAATTTTGGTTAATTAAGCTGTTCGAAGGTTTCCTATATGTATATAATGTGTTTTAATCAAATCCTCCCCTCCAATGCCTCCTGTACTTCCCATCATCATCCCCACCCCCAATATGATATACTATTTTAAACCCACTAAACGTGCTGCCAGTATGTGTGTGTGATATGTCACCCACTGGAGCATGGGTCTATTGGGGGACCCCNTCTCTGAAGATCTCACAAGGAACTCTTCCAAAACTNCAGAAAGAAATGGAAGAAACAGGTTGGATTTTAAGTAGACAATGAGCAGNCATCTAGAGAGAACCAAGGTTCCATACACAACCTCAGACTCTCACATTGCCTCATTTTACAGAGTTTCCCTATAACCAAATATCAAAGCAGACATATAAAGACTCAAGTATGGGGGAATAAAGACAACAAGATAACATTTTAGGAACTGGCAAAAATGGAAACAAAGTAGAAGACTAGGAAAATAAAATTATAAGACACATGAAGTCCATACAATCAGCATAAAGATTAACAGCATGAAAGATAGGCTGGAGAAACCTGGAGAAATGGAAGGGGAAATATAAGAAAGGGTTTAAGAATATAGAAGAAAAAAATGATAGATACAAAGAAAAATGAGGACGGAAACCCACAATGTGTACAACTGATGTCAGAAGTGAATATAAAAAGTTTATTATCAAAATTATTCAGAGATAAAAAATGAAAACACTTTTGAAGAAAGAACTTTAATATACAGACAGAAAGGACCAACTCTTTCTAGATAAAGTGGGGTGAATTCCTGAGAAAACAGTAGAGTTGCTTAAATTTGGAAGTAAAGAAAATAAGTACAATGTTGGGAAGAAAAGTAAACTCAGGTACCAGGAAATGACTGACCTACCCCTAGCTTTTCCCTGGAACATCAGGGCTAGAAAATGTAGAACTATNTCCCAGANTCCTCAGGTAGAGTGTGAGGGACCAATTTTATACCCAGCCAAATGTCCAGCTAAAGNACACCAACAAACAATCTGTAAACACCAACAATTCAGGAAAGCAATTTTAACTTTTAATTTTTTTTATTTGTATTTATTATTTATTTTGGTGTTGAGGGTAGAATCCAGGAACTCACCCATGTTAGGCCAACTACACCACTGAGCTATATGGCAGCCCACCACGATCTCTTCTTTAAAAAAGAAAATATTTTTGACAGTTTCATACATGTGTTGTCCTAATTTATTTTCNATTGCTGTGATACACAGAATAACCAAAAGCAGCTTAGAGAGAAAGGGGTTTATTTGGCTTTCATATCCTAATCACAGCTGATTGAGGGTAGGAGCTCAAACCAGAGCAGAGGCAGAATTTGTAGAGGAATGCTGCTTAAATGGCTTGCGGGATTATTCAGTATGCTTTCTTTCTTTCTTTTTTTTATTTAATTTTTTTCTTTCCTTGCACATACCAACCCCTGTTCTGCCTCCATCCTCTTCTCCCACTCTCCCCACACTACCCCTTTCCCATCCCCATCCCCTCCTCATAGGGGGTAAGGCCTCCCTTGGGTAGTCAACACAGGCTGGCATACCAAGTTGGGGCTNGACTTAGCCCCTCCTCCTTGCATCAAGACTGATGGCATCACACCATAGGGAACTGGCTTTAAAAAGCCAGTTTGTGTACCCGGGATAAGTGACTGATGGAAGCAGATGTGGAGAACCACAGTCAGCATGATTTCTTATACAGCCTAGGACCACCTGTCCAAGAAAGGAGCCACTGAGAGTGGGCTGGGCCCTCCCATATCAGTCATTAATCAAGAAAAACACCCCATAGACATACCCACATGCAACTATTCCATTGAGTGCCTCTTCCTACATAAGTTTAGTTTTATGTCAAGGTATACAGTACATTCTGTTCCCACTCATCCCTCACCTCCTCTTCTCCCAGTCCAACCCCCACCAACCCTTCCCACCTCTTCTCAAGTCCCCATCCACTTTCATGTCTTTTTAGTTTTTGATTTTGCTTTGTGAACCACTGGGTTTAGCCAGGGCCACTCCAGCAGCCATGAATGTGACTGATGGCACCTACTCTACCCAATGGATGCCACAGTCCCACCACAGAGATACTTGCGCAGTCACGTCCATTGCTTCTTTATCACAGTGGCATCAACCTAAATGCCCATCAACTGATAAACAGGGAATGAGAATGTGGCACATAGACACAATGAAATTTTACACAACTACAAAGAAAAATGATCTGAAATTTGCAGGGAAGGTGATGTACTGGAAAAATACTATACCAATTGGCATCATCCAATCCCAGATGAGTTCCTCTGAAAAGTCATGCTGGACNACCTAGAAATCAGAGAAGACACTATTAAAAAAAACCTGATAACTATTGTGTGAATTAAAATGAATTTAACAAACATTATATGAATATGGTGAAATAAAATATGCATTCTCTTTACACTGAACTTGCCAAAAGTTGAGAGAGAAATAAGAAAAACTGCATGTGCTCATCTCATCATCTTTATTTGTGAAGATGGAAGTGTGTATGTGTATGTGTGTGTATGTGTATGTGTGTGTATGTGTATGTGTGTGTATGTGTGTGTAAATGTGTGTGTATGTGTATGTGTATGTGTGTGTGTGTGTGTGTGTGTGTGGTTATGTGCCCATGTGTGCATTTTCTTCTAATTGTTTGAAAAGGATACTGGTGTCTTCACTGCTAGGAGCTATTTTGTAAGTGCACATAGCATATGTGGCCTTTATGAGGAGGATAAATTCAAGGCACAGAGTTTTAAAGGAGGTCATGTAAGGCCATTCAATAAGTCAAGAAGCTAAAGCAAGATGAGTCAATCTTGAACATATACGCATCAATTAAAATAACAGCAGAATTCATACAGCAAATGTTGGAAGGAACAAAAGCTAAAATAAAATCAAGTGTTAAGGGGTTCAAAGGTATCTCTTTTAGTCCCGTGAGGGGAAAANCTACATGAAATGAAACCAAATAAGATCAAGTATGTATCTAAAATCAGCCCTGAATTAAAAGAACTCAAAAAATTAGAAACTAAAACAAAACAAATAGTACAGAGGATGCTAATTTGAGTATGTCTCATGCATTTACATAAAGTGACATATAAAAATATTTTCATGCCTACAGAACAGTCAATGTTCAGGTCATAGCCACCGAGCCATCCTTCTTTTTGGCTGATGGAGAGCAGGGGGAGTTTGTGTTGATGTCAGCTCACAGAAGTGACAGCAAGTCTGGGGTCCAATGAGAACAAAGATTACAAGCTGAAAGAGAAAGAACTTAAACTAGTTAACCAGTGGCATGAGTCCCTGAAAGGATGGGTACCTAAGTAGAAATGTCAGCATCAAAACAAACTAAAGAAAAGGAGAAACACAAGAACAATAGGAAATTTTTTTAAATAATAAAAAAATGAACAGTTGACAATGGTTTGCTTAATGCTGGGCAACACACCTGAAATCTCAGGTGAAGTGGGTGATTTTCTAAGAGGTTGTAAATGGACAAACTGGTCTCAGATGGATACACTCTGTGAATGGAAGTAAAGGCAGAAGACATGTTTACAGGTGAGCTTCCGTGAGGCCTTGCCGGGATGGCTTCGAGGGAATGACCCTCCCTCCCAGTCTCCAGGGAACCAGTTCTCACCCAGTGTCCTTTGCCTCTTTGGGACTGTGGAGANAGAAGAAAGAGAGTCTCCTAAATTTCTTTTGCGAAGCCAGCCAAGCATTGTTGTGAGACCTGCCAGAAAAGATGTAATAAAACTACAGCCCAACCTCATGTATGAATATTNATAGAAAATCCTAAATAAAATATTAGCAAATAGAACTGTGCTTCGCACTAAACCGGTTTGAAGANGGCTGTCCTAACGCAAACGCAGCCTCCTCGGCTCCTACTCCCAATCCCTGGAAACAATAGTAAAGCTATTTTAAAAACAAGCAAATACATTCATGTGCTCAAAACGGGAGCTTCCAGAATGCCAGAGCTGTATGAGTGTGTGAGAGAGAGAGAGTGCAAACAAGAGAAATGCAACTTAAACTGAATGGCTTGGACATGTTCCTTCCTGAAGCACCGCCACACCGGTGACAGTGAGGTCATGTTTTTGAGGGCTAAGCCCACAAGGACAAAGAGAAAGGGCTTTAACTCCATTGCTGTACAGCTAAGCCTCCAAGTCACGGTGACTCAACACACAAGAAGGTGTTTGCTCAGTCATATAGAGTGCTGTCCTTGAATGGCGAGATTTGCAGAGGCCATTCTTTAGTGTGTGGTTTCCAAATGGACCCCGGGGATCAGTACCCAGCAGGCCAAAGAGGTAAGAGAGGAATGATTGTGCCTAAGTCGTTACCTGAGCCAGCTAAGCATGCACGNACACTCTACTGATCAATGTTCCCAAGAAGGGCTTCAGGAACCCAAGGGCATGCTGGGAAGTACCCCNNGGGCAGCNGCAGGAAATGTCAGAGCACCCAGCAGCTCTCAGCGCTCCACCTTTCTGGTCAGCAAATTTNGCTTGTGCTGCATTCACCCACATCCCTAGGAAACAGCCCCGGATCCAGCACGTGCTTCATTTAGCCAGGACGTCCATCTCACTGCTCAGGGTCAGTGGCTCAGCCTCCGTTGTCTCCCTCAGCAGCTTTGGATGCAAGAGGCTTTGAAGAGTGGAGATACGAGCTGGTTCAGGTCGTGGGGCCCCCCAAAAGATAGGGCAGACATGGGGAAACAGTGAGTCAGAGAGAATTTAAACGGGAGAGTGGAGATTAAACTTTGGAGATAGATGACAGGGACAACATCCTGAAAGTTAAGTATGACTAAGGAAGGGGGCACGTCTCTAAGGAAATGGAAGTGATTGTGCAGTCCGGGTGAAACTGTAGCTCTGAGAATTAACTCTCAAAAAGATTGAATACCAAACCTAAAGCTGGGAGGGGGCTACTTCTTAAAGCACAGGCAGATGCCGATTACAAATATGTGGATATTGAACAATTAGAAACTCTGTTACTGCAAAATAGAGTTTTTATGAAAACTCTGGTGTATAAAACACACACGTAGTATAATCAAAATTTTTAATATAAGAGAGAAAATTGCCAGAGTACAGAATGGAGAGATGAAAGGTTGGTGTGTGTGTGTGTGTGTGTGTGTGTGTAAAATACTCAGGAGGAACTCCAGAAGAGGTGGAGAGCTGGATCAGAGGTTCAGAGGGTTATTTTAAGAGACGCCCTGTGATAGGTGAATCCTGGGAAAGCTGAATCCAAGTCTGCCACTGTGTGAGTAGAAGTTCCAATGTGATCCCCTTGTAGAGAGACAGGTTAATATCGTGGAGAAAAAGAAAATCTTGTAGGCAGACAGAAAAACAAAAAAGATCATGGTGAGTCTTGGCCTGATGAATTCACAAGGAAAAAATCTTGGATGGAATATTGGATAGAAAGGGGGGGTGGGCTGGAAGGGTTGGGGGTTCAAGAGGAACAAAGGGGGTTATTTAAGAGAACACACCCATTATTTCAGTGTGTTTAGTAGAAATCAACCCTTGAGACAATCAAAATAGTCAGTACTATGGGACGAGAGCTACAGCTCAGAGGTTAAGAGCACTTGCTGTTCGTGCAGACCACATGAACTCAGTTCCCAGCACCTATGTTAGGTGGCTGTTCGTGCAGACCACATGAACTCAGTTCCCAGCACCTATGTTAGGTCGCTCACAACCACCGTAACTACAACTTCAGGGGATGGCTTCATTCTTCTGGCCTCCACGGGCACCTGCATTCATGTGGGTTTGCATATGTGTATGTGTGCACACAAACAGACACACACACAATAAATAAAAACAAATTAAAAGATGTCCTTGGTGTTGGAAAGTAGAGGTCATTAGTTCACGGCAGGCATTTCTTGAAAGAGGACTGAGCTTATGGGAGTATCTCTGTACTTTGAAATAAAATATAGGTCATGAATGTCCTGGGAAGACAGAAATGTTGTAATTAAGCTACAATCTCAAAAATAAACCAAAAAAGAAAGCGAAAGATCTGCAGTTTAAAGGGGTGCCGGGAGAGAGAGAGAGAGCAAGCTAGGAGATATGCATCAGGTTTGTATAAAAATGTTTATAAACAAACAGAAATGGTGCTCATGCACAATGCAGACTATGAGCTTGTGTGCACTCCTGGAAACCCGGGAGGGCTTGACTATGAGAGAAGCTGCTGCTGGTAGTTGACCATCTAAAAGCAAATGGACCTGTTTTCTGTCGTATCTCCCATGGACTTGAAAAACACATTTGTACAGTGACTTTTCAAAACTGATTTTTTTTTCAAACAGGACAAAAATTGCACAATGGACCAAAAATAAACAAACAAAAATGAAAGAGAAAAAAGTCGGTGAACTTAATGACATAATATGGAGGGATTATGGGTGGTATTTTCTTTTCTTTATACTTCCCTTTCTAAATTTCCTATGAAGATTAGATAATGATTCCATAATCAGGGAGAATAAACTAAAATAGAAACAACTTTGTGCAAGTGGAAGTGTAATTTTCGGATAAGTATGCTTTTGTGTAAATATAGGAAAGAGCGAGCCTCAGCCTGGGGAAGCTTACAACCTTGGTGGACCTGGACCTGATGGGACCACAAAGAGGATGCTTGGGATAGAATGCTGATTAGGAGGGAGGCGTAAAATGAAGAACACATTCCTTCTTTTTAGCATTGTTTGGTCACAGTCATCTTTTGGGCAAGAAGCAGTTGTTGACAAAGCAGCAGAAATAACAGGTCAATCACAGATGTAGCGAGCCCACATTAGACTTTATGTACAGGGCAACAAGTTAATCGCAGATGTAGTGAGCCCACATTTGACTTTATGTACAGGGCAACAAGTTAATCACAGATATAGTGAGCCCACATTTGACTTTATGTACAGGGAAGACTCTGCTGATTCCTATTCCGTGTCATTCTGAAGCTAAGGAAGGCTCTTTGTCCCAGAGGCCAGGGCAGCTTGTGTGTGGAATGTTCCCCGGGATGCATACGGTAGAACTCAGTCTAACTGTGGCATTGTCGAGAAGTGGTGGAATCTATAAGAAGTGGGTCCCAATGGGAGATGGTCAGNTCATCAGGGGTGCTATCCTCAGAAGAGATTGCATCTTTCTGTGTATCTCTGGTTAGTTCAGGGAGTTTTTATGCAAGAGCAATGATTACTGCCTCCTGCTCGTCACACTCCGGCCACGATTCCCCACCACGATGTAATGCAGACTAGAGACCCTCTAGAGCTGAGTACATGCCTGTATCCTGCTCTTGGATCTCCAATAGTAGGAACTAAATAAACCTCTTTTAGAAACACTTTATTGGTAAACATTTTGTTCTTTCATAATTTCATACATGTACACTGTGTGTGTCTTAGTACTTCTCTGTGGCTGTGAGAAAAGGCCATGACCAAGGCAGTTTATAGATGGAAGAGGTTGTTTGGGTTTTATGGTCCCAGAGGGATGAGTCCATCATGGTGGGGAGGAGTGGCAGCAGGCACAGCTGGGAGCCCACATCTTCTGCCACAAGCACAAAGCAGAGAGAGAAAACTGGAAGTGGTGTAAGTCTTTAAACCCTCAGTGCCCACCCCCAGGGACATGCTTCCTCCTGCAAGACCCCCACATTCTAACTTTGTCCCAAACAACACCACCAGCTGCAGACCAAGTGCTCAAATGTCTGAGCCTATGGGATACAGTCTCATTTCAACCACCACAATGCACTGTGGCCCCTCTTCCCCCCCAATACCGTCTCCCAGTTCCCTCTTATCCTANCCACACTTCTCCCTGTAAATATCTTTCCTTGATTTATTAGCTTCGGTTTGATTTTAGTGTCCCACAAAGGCTGTGTGATCCTGAGTTTGGATCAAACCATCAGAGCCTGGTGGGCTTNCCACAATTGGATGCCATGCTTCCTTCTCTCTCAGAATCTGTTGGTTGCCACCAGATCTAAAACATCACTGCTCTGTCTCTATCGAGTTAAGTAGTCTAAGTAGACATTACTCTTTTTCTGATGTACCCATTGTCAATANACAGCCTCTTCCTCCATACTCCAGTTATGGGTCCCATCAGAACTACATGTCCCATGGACTTACTACTTACAGGTGATCCAGAAAAGGCTTCTCTTGACCCCAAATGTATCTGGAATTGGTTTTCTCACTCAACACCTCCATGAAAACCACCTGTCCAGCCGACTCCATTCTGGCCAATCCCTATCACTGGTTGAACACCCTTGTTCTGGACATCTGCCTTCTCTTCTTCATCACTGTACTATGTTAGCACAGACGCCAGTTCTGAAAGAGTTTCTTCCCAGCCACACNGCTTCCAGGGCACCCCTCCTCCTCTTTATGCAATGCTCAACTCTTCTTGACTTCCAGTCTGTCAATGACATTAGATTGGCTGATTAATTGATTGCTTGATTGATTGATGTTAGAATTTAAGTTCAATAAGAGTGAGGTCCTTGGCTTGTCTTATTCACAGATAAATTTTCAAAGGCAAAGACCAGGCTGGTTCGTGGTTTGTCTTCTGCAAATTCTGGGTGAATTAATAAGCAAAGTGTAATATTCTGTTCATAGTCTGTCACCATTGCTGATCTGGGAGCTCTGTCCAGACACAAGCAGCACTGTGTGTATGTGCTGTCACCTAGAACACACCTAGGTTATCAATAGAGTATGTTGGATTAATGAGAGCTAGGATGTTTACTTCCAGATTGCATAAGCAAGCTGGCCCTGGTGGCACGGGCCTATAATCTCAGCTACTTGGGAGACTAAGGTAGGTGGATTAAATGTTCAAGGCCAGTCTGGGCAACTTAGTGAGACCCTGTCACAACATCAAAAGTCAAAAGAGGCCGGGGAAGTAAGTCAGTAGGAGAGCCCTGGTGGAGCCTTCATCAGCTCATGAGTCCCTGAGTTCAATCCTAGAGTTTGCAAAGAAAGCCAGAAAGACTTGCCGCTGGTTAGGTGCAACAGATAACAAGTAGTCTGTCTCTTCCAGCCCCACCCCTACTACATCAGTTCTGTCATCATATACAAAAGCCTCACTCTGCCCCAGGTTTAGACCACATGCCTTACCCATATTTACCCTCTTTCTGACCNGTCCCCTATAATAGGAGCTACCACCACCCTACTTTAGGGACGTGAACACCAAACATAGATAAGTTAGCTTCATTGGCAGAGGAGGTAGACTCGAGTCGCTTACTCCCTTTGCCATTGACTTATTTTGTCTTTCCAGAGTTCTAATGTTTTGTTTTTTCAGATTATGTTATCCAATGCCACTAGCCACATGTGGTGTTTAAGTATAAATCAATAACAATTAACTGCACGTTAGATCCAGTTCCTTGGTGTTACTAACCGCATTTCTTTTCACTAATGTCATGTAGCCCATAGCTGTCATCCTAGAGACCAGAGGCGGAGCATCTCCTTTGCACACAGCCCTCATGAAAAGCACTGACCAAAAATATAGATTCCATAAGGGCAGATATCCTGTCAGACATTTATCTTTTTCTTTTTTTTGAATGAGCCACAAAGATAAACTCCAACAATAAGCATACAGAAAGCTTTAATAAATATTAACCACCCACTCCTCAAACGTGTCTTTTCTGTCTTCTGATGGCAAAGTAGGGTTATCATGCTGCAAATAGCCAACATTCATGTAAATCAAAATCTCCCCTCTGGTGGAGAGGGAGACAGCTCCNGGGCCAGCATCCCCAGTGAGGCTGTAGCATGCACAGGAGTCCTTTATCTGCCTATTTTACTCCTAATTAGAGATGTTTATTGTGTTCTTTGTCCATATGGATTTTTTCTTCACAAATATATTCGACTACTTAGCAGTTCTGAACTTCGATACCCTAGAGAGAAAGCTTGAAGTCAGAATCTATTAAGGATGTGTGTAGCACTCAAAGTTTTCCGAGGCTGATTTGATTTTCTTTAGTTTCATTTTTTTTTTCCCAGTAGCTGCGTTCTAGGAGCTGGCTAATCAAGACCTTTTGGTTCATCGCCAACAGCCAGTGATGTGCTCAACCATTTGCCACAAGTGGCGGATGCTCAGGTCCCACCACATGTCTGCCTTGAGCTGGGAACAAGAGATTTGGAAAGGATCTGCTGTCTTCGGTCCTGAAGGAAATGAGGGATTGGAAGTGGGACCCTGGAGCCCCAGGGTTTCCCCATTTCCTGAAAGGAAGGAGCATAGTCATGGTCTCATTCTTCAAATCGTTTGATTGGGATTNATGAAGCATTCTGGTGGGCATTAGGAAGAGAAGAGAACCAAAGAGTGGCTTGAATTCTCACCTCTGAGGGAGGTGTACAGGAAAACATTCCATAAACCAGTAACACACAGGAACACAGAACATGCCAGATGCCAGCAAGTAATGCTAAGAACTAAAGGCAAGCTGAAGAGACAGAGTGGCGGGGATGGGGCTCTGTCAAACTGTGTGATGTGACGACGGTAGGACTTGAGGGCACAAGGGGGCCATAGGAAATGCGAAAGCCATGTAGCATAGGGGCTAGACTTGGGGTGTCTACACAAGGACCCGAGGAAAAAGGAAAATGCAGAGTGGGATAACATCAGATTGTGAGGCACAAGGTGAGAGGGGAGCCTCATTGGTATTAGAAGGATTTGGATTCAATTTGGAGCTCTGTTCACTGAGTGGTGACTTTATGTGACTCACGTTTTAGGGGAAAAAAAAGTCCATATAAGAAATGGATATAATTGGATTATGAAGGAAAGAGGAGTAGCCATGGAAGGACAGCAGCAGCAGTCCAAGGAAAGAGGGCTCTGTGTGGAGCCTGGTCTGAGGAGAGACCAGCTGCACCTGCACAGTGTAGGTATATGGTGTGTTGATAATGACATGAGAAGGCTTGAAAGGTACCAAGGAAAAATACCTGGCTAAGGTCCAGATTCCACAAGCATGAGAGGTGGGTTGAGGATATCGCTCAGTTGGTAAACCGCTTGCCTTGCAAGCAAAGCAACCTGATTCCCTAGAGCCTAAATACAACAGCCAATTGTGGTGGCATACATTTGTAACCCAGTGCTGGGGAGGCAGAGACTGAACAGGGCTCACCAGCCAGGTAGTCTAGCCTGCTCCATAAGCTCCAGACCAATGAGAGATCCTGTCTCAAAAAACAGACTGGATGGCTGCTGAGGAACAATACCCAAGGTCGACCTCCAATCCCCACCTGCAGGGACATACTTGCCCAATCACGTGCACACACAAAATATGGGAGGCTTGGTTAAAAGTGAATTTCAGGTAGACAATTGTTCTTCAGAGTAAGTATAGACCATATTATATTTAAGATACCTTAAACTAAAACTGAATTTTTCATTTGTCTGAAATGCAAGCTCAAAGGTTCCTCTAGATTCTATCTGCAATCCAACTAATTATACATAGGACACCTGCTGGTCAGACCTAAGTGACATGATGAGCCAGCAGGACATGGTCATACAAGGAAGTAATAGGTTCCAAAGGGAATGGATTTCTGAAGGACTCCAGGCAGGCAGAACTCTGACCCCTTGGTAAAGGGACAGTGGCATGCGGTTCACCACTTCCAGCATTCCCAGAGCTCAGATGTCAGACCAATGGCCAACATTCTAGCATGGGAAGAGGTTTCTCTCAAAGCCAGCAGGGTGTGAGGTCCACATGTAACTCCTGAGGATGACAGGTGAAATCAACCAACATCACTTCTCCCTGTCCACCTCCCAGAAGTCAGCTGGATCATCAAACTGGGTAGGAATCAGAGGTCTGTTGATGTCACCACCATTCCTGCTCAGACTCTTAGGAAGGACCTGCCAGTGTCAGAGATGGCACTAAACTTCTTGCTTAAGCCTATGGGGGAAAGAAGAGTTCACAACCAGGCCTGTTCAGCCCAGACCAGCTGCATTTTCTCCATTGCTTGACNCTCCCCTCAGTAACCCCCAAAATGGCACCAACAAAGTGAGAAGGAAGAGATGCCTTTGAATAGTGGTGCAGACATAGAAATTCCTACTCTCATCTAGGGGCTGCAGAGGAAATTGGATGTCTGCAGAATGCAGATGCAAATTGCTACCCCATGTCACGGAGAGCTGGGCTCACACATCCACAGGAATGGGAACTTTAGNTCTATCTTAGTTCCTCTTCTTATCCCTGTGATGAAATAAGCCACTTAAGGTAGCAAGGATGTATTCTGGCTCACGGTTTGCAAAGGAAAGATCCATCACTGTAGGAAAGACAAGACAGCAGACGGTGGCAGGGACTTCCTCACATCAGGATAGGCCAGGGNACAGAGAAGAGAGCTAACGAGCAAGACCATGCTGTAAACAATCAAGACACACCCTTGATGACCCATTTCCTCCACATAAAGGTCCCACAGCCTCCCCAAACAGTATCACCAGCTGGGACCAACATGTGCACATGCAGGAGCCTATGGGAGACGTTTGACAACCAAACTATACCAACCTGAGGTTGGGAAGAGATGGGGAAGGGCAGAGAGAAGAGACAGAGAAAGAGACTGCCTTCCAGAACCTGTTCACAGGGGGAGCCAAGGCTGTGAATGAGAAAACCCCTGCCTTCCTGGAATTGTTATTAAGAAGCAGAATAAGACATTAAATAATGGCTTATTGGAGTGTACATCCTCGGCAGGGAAACAACCAATGATTTCAGAGAACTATATTATTACTGCGTGTTTACTTATCTCTTTCTCCCCTTACCTGATAATCATCTGTAGCTCCATCTGTCTTTTTAAGGACACGTGAGAAAATAGAAAAGGTTACAGAGGACAAAGAACCGCATGCGATTACTTACGTTCCCCGAGCGGACTGCGCAATTGTTTGTTTTTGATGAGATGACAGTGAAGATAGAATTGTTCAAAGGAAATGCTGCTCAAATCTCATCAAGCTGTCCCCCACTCTCTCCTGCTCATGCACACCCCCACCCACCACGGATGCTTCTTAGGAACCCAGTACCAGTGCCAGTGAATGCTGGGAAGAATACACACCTCCCTGCCCATGGGAACCCATGGGGTTTCTGCAGGGTTGAGGTGGTGCTATTCATGTCTAGTGGCAAAACAGGTCCATACAGTGTTTTGCAGATAA
>LZPO01075872.1:167889-179199 GCA_001675575.1 Neotoma lepida
TGTCATAATATCGAAAACCCACCCATGCTTTACTTTCAAAGGTGATAATTAAAATACGGGGGAAAAAATCTCAAGTTGGGTTGTATTCATCAACACATAGAAATGGCTTCCTCAGCTTAGTAAATTCAGATCACCAGTTGGTGGTGTGTCTGTCGATGACCAGATCTGCACATCAGAGTGTGGAATTGCTCCACAAACCAGCCCCCATTATTCAAAGAATCCAGAAAGAATAGGCGATGGAATTACGCTGATTTTTAAATATAATTTTCCAGTAGTTTAAAAAGAATAAGTTTTTCATTTAAAAAGCCAGCAGGATCAGCATGCTACTAAGTTCTGTTTTAGTCAGAAATCAGTGGGTGGGAATAGAAAGTCACATTTTTTTTCCTCCTAAATGGAACGGGAGAAGCAGAAGATCTAACGAGTTGTAATCAGCCGGATTTCCTTTAAATAAATAAATAAATAAATATAGGAGAGAAGGGTTGGCGTTTTCATCTTACATTATACTTTTTAATGCAACATAGCAGCAGCAAATCACCTAATCTGAGTGCCTTTTTTGATATNAAACCTTTTTGAGGGAGGAAAAGGAGGCTCCTCTGAGGCCCCACGATCTATGGAAAATCAGAGACTTTAGAGGCCAGGCTACCACAGGGCCATTTTGCATGTGAAATCTGGGGAATATGGTTATCTAACAGTGCCTCCCCAAATCCTACACCAAGGGGCTACACAGGGTCACCAGCCCTGTGTGGAAGCCAGGAAAATGGCTAATCCAGGCATGGCTGCCACGTGGCCAATTAGAAGACACCGATGCAGGGAGATCTGTAATAGAGATCTGTGATAGCAAGCTGGAGGTCAGGGCCAGAGAAACTGTCCCCGAAGGCTGAGGGTCGACCAGGTCACTGAGCCAATGCCCTCCAGGTTCCTCATCTGCACAGCGCAATTTACAGTTCTGCTCATTGGCTGCTCAAAGGTCATGTGATAAGAAGGCATAGAATGGACACCTTGGAGTTCTTGGCATAGGTGAGTGCCCAAGGAATGGTAAGTAGACGACTGTAAAAAGTGAACTGGGGCCATCTCAGAGTAGCCCCTCCTAGTGCGATGCGAGTGGTGGTTAGCTGCCTATCTTTAGGGACACTGATTTGGAAAGAGCTGACNCTGTCGCTCCCGATGACCCAATGGGATCGATTGCTTATGGATATTCATTTATACCTCAGATCCCTTCCTCAGTAGCTGGTGTGTGAGCACATTTTGTGTGTCCATGTGTGAGTGAGTATATAGATACACTGAGAAGNTCCCACATATGGGTACCATGGTTAAGGTGACTTGCAACAGAAAATGGGATTGGGTCTCTCCTATGTGAAGAGAAGCTTACCATCCAGTATCAATAAAGCTGGANGTTTTCATCAGTGCATCATATTTTATGACAAGGCAGGGTTGAGTGTGTGACACTTGCATCAGAAAGCAGGGTGATCACTTGCACCACTGCAGTCACAATGCCCTTGTATTTTGTATTCTGGTAGAGGGTACGCCATCCCCTGCCCGGCCCCACTATCATTTTTCCCTTGGGATTAAATGAACTTCTTCTGCACAGGGTGCATCTGCCATGACACTTGGCACATAAACACTAAGTACACAATGAAAATGAGCCATTGTGTTCCATCCTCCCGAATCTCATGTTACAGCACAACCCTTGTGGTCTGCCTTGCCCTGGAACTCTTGGGGTTAGCCCTTGACCTTTTGATTAATCTTTTGTGAAATCCGATACCCAGACCTTTGGATTTTACAGCCATGCTATAAGGTAGTGCCATTTCTCATTCTTCTCACTGTTTCTGTATGGTGTAGGTAGTTAGTCTGTCACTAATTCAAGTTACGTCTTAACTGAAAGCCCTGTGTGATCTTCCATACCCCAGCTTTCATCTCCAGATGTAGGGAGCCTCCAAAGCCACTCAGCTAGTGTCTCATCCCTTTGACACTTCCCAGGGCCAACCTCACCTAGCCAAATCTTGCCTGTTGCTTCATCTCAAACAGCACCTCCCTCCTATAGCCCCNAAAACCATCTACACAAGTCTCCTTGCTGTCCAAAGGGCCTACACCCTTTCTGTTCCAGGCTTCAATTCACTCTGCATTTTAGGATGAGTTCTTTACAGCCATTGCACAACTCAGCACTGTGAAGGTTCTGAGGCCTGGTCTCTTCTGGCTCTGCATTCCCATGTATCTAGCTGGGGTTTGCACCTAGTGGNTGTTTAATCAACACACACATTGCATGAAAAACTGGGAAATCTAAATTCCTGTAAAGGAAAGTAATATGAATTCCATCAGGCCCTGAGTCAAAAGTTCCCAANAATATCCTAGGAAAAGCCAGCTAGCCCCAGCCCTGCCCTGTTGTAACTGAAGTTACATGTCACCAAGAGACGTCTCCTCCAGGGCAGCTTCCCTGTCCTTGGGGAGCTTTCCATATGACTCTAATCTTACGTTCTAAATTCACAGATCCATTTCAGTCAAGCTTAGGTAACTCACTCCCTGGGATATGAGTGGACAACAGAGATTTGAGCAATCAGGAAACTCATAATTAGATATGGGTGTCAGGTGGGTTACGTTCAGGACAATCCACACCGAGCTCCTGATATTATAAGCCACAAAGCTACAGATCAAGGAGGATGAAGAGATACTGAGGTATCTGTATTCTGTTTGTCCAGGTAATCAGGAGCTCAGTGGGTGTGTAAATTAAGGCTGACGTGGAGTGTTACACCTAGGAGGAGCTTGGGATCAATTTTGGCTCTAGAATCCCACGACTTCCGTGGTCACTCAATCAGGGCAGTGTCAAGCCCTGGGAAGACAACCTCTCTGCGTACCCTCTATCCCTTTCACCTTGTAGAATGAACCNAAGGGAGGAAGGGCTGTTATTGAGGGATGCTGTGAGTCCTGAATGACATCACAGGAGCTGGATCTGGACGAGTACTTCAGTCTATAGAGCCCTAAGGATGATGACCTACTGCTCATGATGATTGCAGATACGGTTGTTACTTACAGGACTTGGGTCACACCTGAGCATATCCACCTATGGCTACAATCTCCAACATTCTCCTTATACATTCACCTCTGCCTATTTGCCTGCATGCTCTCCGTTGCAAGGGGCTATGAGGTAGTTTGCAGAAAATGCAGTGGTAGAATGTTAGGATAGTAACATGGAACTGAAAATATGAGCGAGGAGGGAGAGAATATTGTTATATTTGGCAGAGTGTAGCATGGAGCTTCTGGGCCTCACACTGCCAGCACCGACAGGAGGGAGGGAGCTTTAGCAGTCCGTTGCTTGGCTAGCAAAACAGAGAACAAACAGGTGGGTCTAAGGGTTACACCATCATAGCTGAGAGTTTCAGGGACCCAGAGAAGCAGCTGACCCCAGCTGGGCTAAGGCCCAGAGGAGAAANAGCGTGGGATAGTTACTAATACATGCACAGGATCCAGGTTGAAGCCTTCTTTGTCTCCCCCTGCCATGCAATCTTTGTCAAAGCCGTGCCAGGCAATATGGCTCTTTCTAGAACACTCTAACACCTCCGTGCTTCCCCAGCAGTCAAGGATATCAGTCAACTTGGTGAAGCAAGGACTCCCTCCCAGGTGATAATTACAGACGGGATTTTTGAATAAAAGAAAATTGAAAAGCCCCAAAACACTTTGGGGATTAGCTGACCCTGATTCTCAGTGATGGAATTTAGTCAGAGAACTTCCTTCTGCTCACTGATGTGTCAGATCCACCCTGGGATAGCAGCATTAACTAGTAACAGCATCGAACAGTGAAGAGCTCCAGTACTGTTTATTTAGCCAAAAGAGAACCCTTTCTTCTACAGAGGGCTAGGTAGAGAAGACAAAAGGGTCTGGAGACCAGTAAGCATTGGTCCCCTCCTTCTAGCAAGGCTGGTAGTGCCTCCCATTCCTTGGCCCTTCCCTACACTCCTCTAGCTCTCCTGGTGCCTTCCCTGTCTCTCCTTCCTCTTCNTCCCATTCATCTCTCTTCCTCTCTTTTCTCTTCCTGCCAAATTCTGAGTCTCTATCTCTCTCTATTGAGGAGGTGTGCTTATCGTCTCAGGATTTNGAATGTTGCATTAGCGTTCCTAGGACTTGGTCGATCTGTGTGCACACCTGTATGTGGTGTACTTGTGTATGTGTGTTGAGTGCACACTCCCATGCACATGCATGGAGGCCAGAGGACAACATCCGGCCCCGTCCTATCATTCTTTGTCTTATTCCTTGAGACAAGAGCTCTNCGTCAACCTAGAGCCAGGCTGGGGTCCAGCAAGCCCCAGGCATCCTCCTGCCTCCTCACACACCGTTGGGGCTGCAAGCATGCATGTGGCCACACACAACCCTTCACAGGTGTGCTGGTGATTTGAATTCCTGTCCCCATACTTATGCAGCAAGCACTTTACCCACAGAGCTATCTCCACAGATCCTGAGATTAAGATTTCTGATCAGCTGTCCTAAAGATGAGAAGAATGTCTGGGCAAATCTGGCATAATTACAAGGATCCTTAAGAACAGCGGGGAAGGGGTGTTGAGAAGGATTTGGCAAATTGCTGCTGGCTCCNGGCATGGAAAAGGGTACCACAGGCCAAGGCANATAGGTGGCTTCTTGGAAATAAAGAAAAAACAAAGNAATGATTCTACCCATGGCTTCNAGAAGACAATGGCCACCTCAGCACCAGATTTCAACAAAAGGACACACGTGCCNATGACAGGCCACTCACCTATAAACCTGTAAGGCATTATACTATTGCTGTCTTCAGCCATTAAATTTGTCCCAGATGCAAAAGGACAGACATGCACTGACCAGCNCAGCTCTCCCTCTCTCTTTTATTCTGCTGAGTTTNTCTTTGACATTATTATTGTTTCTAGTCAGCTATTTCTCTTGGTCAATTTAACATTCACTTTCCAAAAATTTTCTTTTCTCCTTTCTTCACGGTGGCATTCTTTTCTTCTTTTATTGGAACTGACTGTCCTGGGTTTTCTCTTTGTTTCCATGTTCTCTGTGCCTCTCTTGGTCTCTCTCTTGTGGTGCTGGCTGACTTCAGATGTTTAGGGAGCTCAGTCATGTCTCTATGTTAATGCACAGAGAATAGTTTATTCTCTGACTATGTAGCCTGGACAACTAGGCTATCCTCCTGTCCTCTACAGTCTTCTGATAGGGCCCAGGATTGGTCCTTCCCTGAAATACCACATGTTCATATGATGGAGCCTAATCCCCAGTACAATAGTACTGAGAGGCAGGGCCTTTGCCAGGTAATTAGGTCATAATGTTCCTGCCTTCTACAATCTACCTAAGGGAGTTCCTTCCTTTCGAGCTTTCCACTACATGAGAACTCAACCAGAAAGTGCCATCTATGAAGCAGAGAACCATCAAGCCATCCATCACCAGATACCCAATCTGAGGCTTCCTTGATCTTGGACTTGGACTGCCCAGCCTCAAGAACCATAGCCGGTAGTACGTTTCAGTTGTTTATAAACCACCCAGCCTGAGGCATTTTGTTCCAGCATCTCACAGGGTCTATAACATCTGCCCCATCGGAGGCTGTAGACTCCTGCTGTGAGAGATGCTGGTGGAGGGAAGCCTTAAGAGGGAGAAGAGCCGAGGCCTCTTGTATAGGCCTCACTTCCTCCAGGGAAAGTCGGTAGCTGGAATTTTGGAAAGATTCTTAGAGAAAACGGAATTGATCTTGTCTTNGAAGCTTAACTTTGAAGAGGAATACCGACAAAAACCACAAAACAAACTCTTCCATTACAACTAAGGCAGTTAAGGCCATAAGAGCCCTCCTCNTCACAAAAGACACTTGAGTGGGACACAGAAGTTGGCATTGATGAGAAAAAAGAAGGCACGGGAGGGGAGGGCTTAAATATTACACATCATATCCACAGTCATGCCANCTCTTGTACAAGACTCAGTGGTGCTCTTATTCGTACATAATTCCTAAAACAAGTGTAGTTGTTATTTACTGTATACTAAATGGATACACCTTCTACTTCTCGCTCTACCATCGGCTAGCTGGGCCTCCCTAGGAAATCAGAGATTTATGATTACCTGGGCAGCAATAGTCTCCTCCCAGAGACTGTTGAATGAGAACCATCTAGATCAATATTTGGCAAAGACAGGAGGAGATCAGTGGTGGTGGCTGGTGCGCAGTTCCACAAAGCTCCAAGGAAATGAATCCCAGACACAGAAAGATGAGACCACCTGATTCAGGGTCCCAAAGAGGGTGAGGTCATTGATTTGTTACACTAGGCAGGCTTCTGTCGTCTCCACCCAAATGTGCTTCAGCATTTAGTGCATAAATCAGCAACCCAAGAAGGCCTCTCCCATTGCCATTTGAGTGGGCTCATGCAGAAGTACTCCTGGCATCTTATCCCCTCCCTGACAAATACTTCAGGCTCATAGCCATCAGAGCAAAAAGGGAGCCCAGACATCACCCTTGAAATTCTCCAGAAAACTTCTCAAAGAAGGGGAGCTGTATGGAAGCTAGGTTTCTTGAGCCACTCTAGCCCCTTGGCATACCTCTCAGGCTGTATTCTGTGACTCCTCTCCCCACCCCTCACCCCCACCCCCACCACCATGGAGACAGATCGTTGACGCCATAGGAGCCAGAGCTCTGAATTTCATTTAGCATTTAATTAACTAGAGTAGACCAGGCACTCCATGGCACCACCGTGATTGCTATCTGTGAATGGATGGGCATTTTTATCTGAAAATGATGACCAGCTTATCTTCTGTCGCACAGCTATCACACATGATAGGTATCTCTCGTTATCCCAGCCAATCAAACACAGAAAGTTTATTAAGATTCTATCATGCGAAGTTATCGCCAACGATAGGATTTTTCATCTGAATGTGCAAGGATGCAATACCGTATTTTGTCGAAGAGACAGACCTTCAGGGAGAATGCAGACAGGAAGGTTATCGTTTAGGACAGTCTATGAATCTCTGTCCATGGCAGAGCAGTTGGTGAGGGTGGCCACCCACATCACATGTAAAAGAAGTTCATGGCCCCCTTTTTCTTGGAAAATGAATCAACACAGTTACAGAAAGACATAAGCAAAGGAAACAGCAGTGAGATCTTACAGGACAAAAGCTTCCCGCTGGAATGTAGGCTAGATGGATCAGCCCAAAAAAGTGAGCTTTGAGCATCCTAGAGGCCACAGTGAAAGATAAATGAGATCGNTTCTGTGATTTGTGGGGCTCATGAAGTAACTTGTCTATTATTTCAGAGATATCAATTTTCAGCACGACTGATTTTAGATGGGGAACTTAAAGAAAATCCACTCACTCAACTACTCAGATGTTCATTGATACAGTCAACTAACATCTGGCTACCTTTATATTGGCTACCTTTATATTGGCTACCATATTGATGCTGGGTCTCCACTGATAATCAAACTCGCTTTCCCTTTTGGAGTGGATGGGTCATGAAATGTGACAGGCAGGCAGTGTGACCACCACAGTGAGGTGATGTGGGGGTTGCTTCCAGCTTCAGGTGACCAAAGGTATAGCTTACTTTCCCATCTTCATTCAATGTAGGACATTCCCAAAGACAAGATGGGACACGGAAAGAGACATATTTGTAGAGGAGAGGTGGGTGACATGTTTACAGGCACTGAGATGAGAAATGATTATGTACCATGACTGACAAGCTACATGAGGGGTGACTGACAAATATCAGCATCCCTCCGATACTGGAAGCCTTCTGAACCATTTCTGACTTCTCTTGAATGTTACCCTTCCAGGTTCTAAATGAAGGAGTGATGCAAGCAACAGAGGCCCTGAGAGAAGCCACAGTCAGAGATGCAGCAAGNAAGGTTGGTTTGGGGATAATCACAATTACCTGGATGCCTTCATCCAAATAAGATGGGGAACTCTCTTGTTCCAAGGCCTCAGAGAACCCTGTGGAGGGATTCTGTAAGTTTTCCTGAGACTTCTGGAGTTNACAAAAACTCTTCCATGTTCTTAGTCTCACTTGACGCCCATAACTCTGGTGTGAAAGTAGCAGCCTGGTGGAATCAAAGGCTGGAAACCCCACTGACTCCTCACCATGTTGTTTTCCTGTTTGGATGTGTGCACTGGTACCCTGCTCATGCTNTGAGCTCTCTGAGCCAAGACAGCATCAGCGTGTCCAGAGAGACTTTCGGAAACTTTGAGTAGAATCAGAGTCACACCACCAGTCACACAAGCCTAGTTTTAACTCCTTCTGCTGTCAAAGGTNGGAACAATAATAGATTAATTCAAAATATAGTTATGAATGCCCAATTCCCTGCCCCAAACCTAACAGGCCAGGCTCAGCTTTCCTCCACTGTTCCTCTACTGTCTCTCTGTTTCTGACACAATGCCTACCAACTCAAGATGGGATTGGTGCACACACACACACCCCACTTCCGTTGTTTCCTCACTACTTCCCTAGAAGCTATGAGTTTAGGAGCTTCCAGGAGGCTCTGTCTTCACCTTTTGCATCAGTCCAGCTTCCCATCTTTCTCTGATTTTTGTCTCCTTGAGTCTTCACCGAGTTTGGGAATGCATCATCCTGGTTTTCTACTTCTCCTTCCTACAGTTGCGGGAGCCACTTGGAATGCCCAGGCTCTGACTCCCTGCTCCATAACTCCATGCTATTACCTCAAAATCTCTGACAAGAATGCCTCTTTCGACTCATTAGCTTGGCTTCCTCATTAATTCATTAGCACTTGGGAGCCCCGGAGATGATCTTTCTCTTCCGACCGGAGTCTCTGCCCTTACAAATTTCATCTCTGAGCAGTCTCTCAACGTTCCGTTTATAGTGACATCATTTATAAAATTCTCCCTCGACAGGAGAGGAGTCAAAAAAAATAACTATATATCATTTTAAATTGCTCTGGTTGGTATCTCTACATTTTAAGAATATAAAGAGGGGAAACATGCCTAATGACAGGGCTACAAGTGGATAAAGGGCTGACAGGGTGAACACAGCACCAGACGCTTCCATTCACCAGTTAGCTGCTTCCTTCCTGGGCCTGTTTGAAGCAACGGGTGTCAGGTCAGTAATTAGACTCCTGAACACAAACTGGAAGTGCCAGCTCATCCCCTATAACACGGCCATCACTCCTGTGGATGCCAAGTTCAATCTGAAGCACACCATCACCAGTCACCATCCTTTCCCTGCAAGGCTGCCACAGGTTCCCAGGGACATCTCCCCNCTCCTGCCCACACAAGTTAATGAAGCCGGTGCTTCCCCCGAATGTCAAAGAACTCGCTCCCAGGATGGCAATACCTTGGTTCCTGTGGTGGGTAACGCCTAAGAGCAGCCTCCAGTCAGCTTTTGATTCTTCCTTTCTGATTGTGGGCTGGTTGGCATATTCCTGTTCAAGGTTGCTTGGNGTTAATTGCTCTGTTTGATTTTCTTTTTAATTCAGTTGGCTCCTCAGAATAATACAAAGAGCACAAGAACCTAGAGACAGCCCCAAGCTCCAGAGAGGCACTGATTTGCCTGGGGGCACTGACTAAGGTCTGTTATAGCTAAGTATGCCTGACTCCTAGGCACAGACTAAGGTTCACAGGGCAGGAAAGGAAGATGGACTCAACACGGGATGGATGGAGCTCATCATTGCATGTACAGAGGAGGNGTCCCACCTGTCTGTCATCCGGAACTAGAGTTCCAGGTATAGCAACGACAGGCACTGGTCCATGTGAGCCGTCTATGATTGAGGGAGAAGTCAGGATTGAAGGGACAGCAATGAACAGCTGGTCTTTGCAAACATTTCAGGGTAGTTATCTTTGGAAAGGCCCGCCAGCCAGTTTCATGGCTGACCTCTGCCACCTAGAGCTACCAATAGTAGGTTTCCAAACTAAGATGGGCNAGGGTCGAGAGGGATACCTGGGTACCCATTTCTGAGTCCACTCAGACTCCATCTCTCTCCACTCTGATGATAAGCATCCTAATTCCCTTTGGGAAAATGCCTTCTCCCAGGGTCAGTCTCTATGGCGCAGGCATATTTGACTCTCCCCATACCAGCAAACCAAGGGACAGATGTGGTCCTCACTTTGAACTGACATGAGAAATACCAGAACCAGAGAGAAGGGTGCTGGCTTTTCTGGTTATACTATTGAACTAGTTCTAGAGTCTAATGAGATTAGTAGGTAGCTGAGGGCTCACCACAACCAGAAAGATCCCATCAAAATAAAATGTGTAGAGAAGGATGAAGCCAGGTTGGGTTCACTCAGCCCCATGCAGTATAACACAGTTGGATAGAACTGTGTCCTGGCCAGTAAAAATCCTAAGGCTTCCAGGGACCTCTCTCATGCAAGCTAAATGGGAGAGTGNGTCCCAAAGCAAAAACGAATCACTGTCACCCAAATTCCGGCATAAAATAACCTTAGGGGTTCAGGGTCTCCAGAGAATGAGCTCCATACTCACATCAAGGCAGCCTGAAGAGGAACTGCGGAGACATCGTCTTCTTTCCTCTGTACCCACCTCCCCACACACCAAACACAGAGGCTAGATCATTTATTCTCTAGATTTCCCTCTAAGGCTGAGAACCGCAATCACTTCTTCCCATCCAGAGCCTCCNTGTGAAGGTCAAATGACCAGGAGGGATGCACAGTCTGAGAAGGAAGGTGCCTGGGCTTGCCATGAGGGGTCCTGGAGAGCAAGAGGTCTCATTTTACCCTCATCCTAGGGATCTCCTGGCTTCTGTCACCACTCAGCTTATCATCCACACACCATCAGAGAAGGACTCCTAAAACACCCAAGAGATCTNGTTTATTTGGCAAAAATGCTCAGTGCTAGAGCATATATGGAGACTTGTAGAAGACTGGCTAACCCAAGATAAGCAAAATCCATAGTAGGGTCAAATTAAAATTCCACAGTGTCAATGGAATTTTATGGAACACCCATTATAACACACTCTCTCTCTCTCTCTCTCTCTCTCTCTCTCTCTCTCTCTGTGTGTGTGTGTGTGTGTGTGTGTGTATAAGTGTGTTAATTAATTTTTATTTTTATATTTTTTGTCAACTTGACACAAAATCTACCCTGTCTGGGTAGGGAATCTTAACTGAGAAACACCTCTGTAAGAGTGACCTTTAGGCAAGTCTCTGAGGTATTTTCTTGATTAATGATTAATAATTAATCACTGTGGGCTGAGCCACCCCTGGGCTGGTGGTCCTAGATTCAATAACAAAGTAGGCTCAGCAAGCCAGTAAGCATTGTTCCTCCATGGCTTCTGCCTTCAGGTTCCTGCCCAGACTTCCCTCAGTGATAGTGTGTGACCTGAGAGTTCTAAGCAGAAATAAATCCTTTCATCCCAAAGT
>LZPO01075872.1:188793-203093 GCA_001675575.1 Neotoma lepida
GCTCTTCCAGAGAACCCAGGTTCAATTCCCAGCACCCACATAGTGGCTCACAGCCATCTGTAACTGCAGTTCCAGGGGACACAATGCCCTCTTCTGGCACCAGGCACACATGTGGTACACAGACATACATGAGCCAAAACACTCACACAGATAAAAATAAAAATAAGTGAATCCATTTTCAAATCAAATAGATCACTCTCAGGTTTGAACTGATTTTTTTTCTTGAAAACTTCCAGTTTCTCGTAACATTGTTTCACTTGTTAAAGAAACCCTTATCTAAAGTTCAAATTGCTCTTTGGTTNCTTCCTGCTTGCAGTGTGGTGAAGGTAAAATATAAACAAAATGTAACAAAAACCACTTGGGTTTCATTGAAATCATTATTTCACCCCAAGAGTCAGTAAAAGTGGATCTGAGGTAGAGGGTGACAATTTGTAATAAATTGCTCTATAACCTATAAAGCCTATGACTCGCACAAATCTTCATCAGACGTAAGAGCGGGCCCTCCCCTACATCCCAAGTTCCTTCTTCACCCATCCAAGACTGGCCTCTGGTGCTCGAATGGATGACAAGCTGATGGAGTCTCCAAGCAACTCAGCCTCTTGCCAGCCTCCCCCCCGACGGTTATTACTACAGCAATAAATTCTTCCAGAAAACAAACAGGCATGCTATAAATTTATTAGCCTGGGCACTGTGTTACTTAACGNAACGGCAAGTCTTAAACAGGTAACAAGGGCAGTAAATAAACTGGTTTATTTAGGCCCTGNCAGCCCTAAGTGTTTTCGGGGGCCTGGAGAAATGGTGTTGGCCTTTATAAGCATGAAGTATGCCTATATAAATCACATTTGCCCACTCTGCTCTTTGATGGCAACACGTCTCCTGAGAAGGGTATGGTACCNTGCATATCTCTGTGAGCTTTGAAAGTCTATTCACGGGAGATGTGGCACCTCATAAAAAATGCAAGTGTTGCTGTGAGTAGGGCTNGTGGATGGTGAGTAAAATAAACAAGTACCNGGTTTTGCAGGTTACAGGAATGTGTGCNAGGGAGGTNGAAATATGTTTGCCCGCCTGTTTGTCTAGCATTAAGGAGACAGTAGGAGAGACAAAGGGTTCTTATCACCTGCCTGGGCCCCTTGAGGTCAAGTGTCCTCCTTAACCATCATTCTGCCCTAATGGTTGATACTGACTGTCAGATTGATGGCATCTGGAACTTCCTGCTNCAGCCCTAAGTGTTTTCGGGGGCCTGGAGAAATGGTGTTGGCCTTTATAAGCATGAAGTATGCCTATATAAATCACATTTGCCCACTCTGCTCTTTGATGGCAACACGTCTCCTGAGAAGGGTATGGTACCNTGCATATCTCTGTGAGCTTTGAAAGTCTATTCACGGGAGATGTGGCACCTCATAAAAAATGCAAGTGTTGCTGTGAGTAGGGCTNGTGGATGGTGAGTAAAATAAACAAGTACCNGGTTTTGCAGGTTACAGGAATGTGTGCNAGGGAGGTNGAAATATGTTTGCCCGCCTGTTTGTCTAGCATTAAGGAGACAGTAGGAGAGACAAAGGGTTCTTATCACCTGCCTGGGCCCCTTGAGGTCAAGTGTCCTCCTTAACCATCATTCTGCCCTAATGGTTGATACTGACTGTCAGATTGATGGCATCTGGAACTTCCTGCTNTACTACCCTGCTTTCTCTTCCCGTGATAAAACACCATGATCAAAAGCAACCCAGGAAGGACAAGGTTTATTTGTCATCCACATCCCTGTTCAGCNTCTAGGAAAGCCAAGACAGAAACCTGAAGGCAGGANCTGAAGCANCAACTACNGAGGAATGCTTCTTCCTGGCTTGCTCTCCATGGCTTGCTCAGCCTGCTTTCTTATACAGCTGAGGGCCACCTGCCCATGGGTGGCACCACCCATAGTGGGCTGGGNCTTCTTATGTCAATCATTAATCAAGAAAATACTCTGCAGACTTGCCTACAGGCCAAGTCTGATAGAAGCATTTTCTCAGTTAAAGTTNCCACNTCCCAGATGACTCTNTGTCAAGTTGATAAAAACATCGATGTGCTTTCTATACACAGNTGCAGTGTGACCAGCTGCCTCCTAGAGTCATCCTCTCCCTGACATGGACTGCACCCTAGACAAATCCTTCTTCCCTTATGCTGCTCTTGTAAGGATATCCTACTGCCCCTAGGTGTNTCCAGAAGCCACTTGGTAAACTAACAATACACGCTGGGACTCTTTGTCAAGATCTGTTCTGTGTGCTTCATTAAAATATTCTTGGTAGCAGACTTGCTTCCTAGGGGGACCATGANAGTCACTACACNGAGTTCNGGGTTTGGGAGATCTGAAGTCAAGGTACTGNCAGGGTTGAGCTCCCTCTGAGACAGGGAGAGTCTTCATTTCATCTTCCTGGTTTCTGGTTTTGATCCCACTATGTGTTGCCATGCAGTAGTCTTGTGTCTTCCATCTCTGCTGTCTTCCCAAGGCTGTCATCTGTCTGCACCATTTCAGCAGACTCCTGTAAACAGAGGTTCCCTGACCCATCTGCCCAGTCCTAAATAACCACCCAGACTGAATATGAGTTATAAATGCTTGGCCAATAGCTCAGGCTTNTTACTAGCTAACTCTTACACTTAAATTAACCCATATTTCTATTTATGCTTTGTCACATGGCTCATGGCTTGTTACCTCATTTTTTACACGTCCTGCTTGTTCACTGGCTGGCTGGCATCTCTTGATTCGACCCTGCTTCCTCCTAGCATTCTCCTAGTCTGACTTTCCTGCCTAACTTTATCCTGTTCTTTATTAAATCAATCACAGTGACAAATTTTCACAGTGTACAAAAGGATTATTCCACAGCAGATTCCTCTTTCAAGGATACAATCATGTGGGATGAAGGGTTCACTCTCATCCAGTGTAACTAGTTACCTAGTGTGACTGTTATCTAGTCACCCCTGGAATGATCCCATTTCCAAATAGGTTCTAAAGTCTTACAAGAGAAGTAAACCTGAGGGTCACTACCCAATCCAGTCCAGTTGCCTATGAGCATTGAGGTACCAGGAAGTATAGACTCAGCCTCCATCTACCTCATTGCCTCCCGGGGGGTGAGGGGGTGGCAATCCTTATGCTCACTGTGTAGATGATCATACTGACTCTTGGCAAGATAGAGGAACCTCTTGAACAATATCCCAGACTTAGAAACTGATGAAATGATCCCAACTCAGCTTTGACTCTAAAGTCCCCAGGATACTCGCANATGATTCTCTGTAGAGTGTTCCATCCATTCCAGTGTTCCTTTAGAATACCAAAGAAAGCAATAGGCATGCAGACATGCACGTGCATCTACGTGTCTGATGNAGCTCANCCATTGGAACGCAGCTCCACTTATTTAAAGACCAAATGCAACAGCTGGAAGACTCGGGGCCAGAAGAAGACAGTATATAATGGAACCAAAGTTCTCTCCAGACCATATTTGGACTCAGTTGCCTGTTACCCAGAGCCCTGAAAATAAATGCACCAATAAATAATTATTTCCTGCCCCATACATAACCAAATATGACTGTGCCCAGTCTGGTGGCCAAGGAGACAATCCATTGTTCAAATGCCTTTCTCCAGCCCCCCTTGGCTGAAAAAAAAAATGTGGCTTTGCTTTCCTGTGAATCTCAACTCAAAAAATAGAATGGAATACAGTCAGCAAATGTCTTGCCTTGGCTCAGCACTGCCCAGCCCTGGGATCAATTAGATAAATAGAGCAAGGAGGTTTCCACCAAATATGGTCAGGAAAATAACCTCCTTGGAGTAGGGTGATTCTGGCACCTTCTGTTTCAGACCGGATGCAGTGGCCTGCNGCTAAACAGTCTCCCACTCAGAGTCACCTTTTTCGGTGGAGCAGCGATCTNCAGCCATTCTGCCAATATTCACTATCCTTCCTAGGTGAGAGTCGGACCTTGGCTATTNACACATTTCATGCTGGATGGGACCACAAAGCACAGTAATGACAGCAGCCACAACAGAATCCATGGAAATTTGGGTGCAAACAGGTCTCAGTTTGGAACCTACTCCATGAGATACTGACTGTGTGATCTAGAACAAGTTNCATCATCTCCTTTTCTAGCTCTTTCTGTGAGACATGTCTTGCCTATCTATCCAGACCACATGAGCTCATGCAGCTGGGATCTACCTCAGAGGACCTCATTCTTAACAGAGGAGCAATTGCTAGCAGTGATGGATTGGGGGCATTGCAATTAGAAACTGGGTCACAGTCAGAGTCAATGTCATGGTGTCCAGAGGGAGGCATGGGAGCTCCCTCTAGGGCACTGACTTACAAAGTTCCCTTTCTGCCTCCACGTCTACGCTGCACTGGGACTATCTATTCATGTGTCCGTGAACCCCTGAACACACAGTGCATGCCTCAGCTGCACCAGGACACCAAGTGCTGGGAGACATGGTCTGGCACATTGGAGGCTTCTGATGAATGGTCATTGAACAATTAAAAGCAATTGAACCCTTTTCATGCCCTCTGTACTTTCCCTGCCATGACCTGGGCCATTTGGGGGAATCTGTTTGTCTCTCTGGATTCTGTCTCAGGAGACTGCAAAAGGGATGTGTCTCTGCACACTCACTCACATTCCTATGGCTCAATGTGGCATTCAGCACACAGTAGGTGTTCAATAGTTATTTTCTGAAAAGTGGTTGAGAGGCAGCTAATGACTCAGTGGAGGAGAGAGAGAGGGTTGAACATAGGGCCAGTGTAACGGCTCAGTGTAAGGGTAGCCAAGCCTGACCACCTGACTTTGAATCCCTGGTACCCATATGGTGGAAGGAGAGAAATGACTCCTGCAAGTTGTCNTCTGACTTTCACAAGTACGTTGTGACATGCACAAGCACATGTGCATGGACACACACACACACACACACACACACACACACGCACGCACCCCACAATAAATAAGTAAATAAATAAATGTAATAATTATATTTTAAGGAGGAACCTGGGCTCACTCTTCAGGAACACCTACCATGAACCAGGTCCTCTGTTCGATTCCNTCTTTACCATCACATACAGTGTGCCAGTGTGGGCACACATGCACATTCACACACAGAGCTCATGCCAATCCCACTGTCNCCAAGGAGACACTAGGGTTGCAGAGGAAGTTCAGCATGCTCCACTGTGTCAGAGTTCCCACGAGAGCAGCTTCTCCTCATCCACTGTGCCTGAAGCCAGTGGTGTGCCCTGCTGGCACACCGCCATCCCTGATGTGGGAAGATCTTGGGAGCCTCCTGGCTGGATGGTAGATTATGCTGGCTGTGGGCAGAAGCCAACAGCTGGGTGATCTGAGCAGTACTCATCGGCAACCGAGGGCTTGATTTTGCCCTTGCCTGGGATCTTTGTAGTCAGGGAACAAGCAGTTTAAGACAAGGGATGTCCCTCTTCCAAAGCCCAGCAGGGAGATCAAGCCACATGCCAACACATGTCTAGCCCAGCTCATGTCCCTGTGGCCAGCTGCCGTAGGCCAGGGAATGGAATGCTGTTTGTGGTGATCATGTCTTTCCANGCATGTGGGAGGGCACCTCACAGCAGAAATTGAGCCTTCCACGTCTGCCTTTTCCCCCCTTCTACCCTGTGGCAGGGGCAGGAGCAGGAGCAGGCCACTGGAAAGATGCTTAGAAAGACAGATGTGACTCCAGGAGGGCACAGGTCCTCAGGTCCCATCCAAGGCTTCAGGCAATGCCTTGCTGGCCATTCTGCATAACAGGAGCCAGAGGCTCTGGGCTTCTGGAACAGCTGGACAGGNATGGAGGGAAGAGTTTCTTTCCCACCCNGTGTCAAATGTGGCAGCAGGAAGCCGACTGACANTCATGCCTGGAGATTTCTTGACCAAATCAGAACATCTTGAGTGTAACCAAGGACAGGGAGTCATCCAGCCCCACCTCTTGCTGTATGGGACAAGAACTCTCACATAGAAGCCACTGGTGGGATGGATTTTCTCATCCACTCTGCAGAGAAATGGGTTTNATCTTATGTGCTCATGTTCCTCTGGGTGATATAGATGATGTTCTGAACCAAACGCTCAGTGGGTAGCTCACTTGCAGATTCATGCCCCAGGTTTTCAGGGTCACAGCTACAAAGCCACTGGCCATTACAAGTTCCTATGCTGGTGAAGCAGAGGCGTGCCCATCTGATGATAAAGCCTGGGAAATCTGCCCTGCCAGCAGGAGACTCCGGAGAGCAGACCACACCCTCATCCAACCTCTTTGCATCAAGTGTTGTGGGTTGTGTGGTCCACAGAAGCCCCTGGAGAGTCACCTGCCAGCTCTTACTCTGTGAGATCCCTGGTCTCCATCTTTGCAACCTCTGTTCCAGACATAAGCTGAGCAAACTGGACTTCCTCCCTCCTCCTCTTCTTTGCTCTTACCCCCTTCCTCCTCCCTCTCTTCCCCTCCCTCCTCCCCTTCTTTAGTCTCCCCCTCCCCTCCTCCTCCTTTTCTTCTCCAGCATGCTGGACACATCAGTCTGGCATGTCTTTCCAATTAGGCCAGTCCTGAGATACAGGGAAACAGGAAACCACTTGCAACCTCAGACCCATCCAGACGCAGGAAACTGGGCAGAGACAGTGGCGGCCCAGCCATGGCGTCAGCCCCAAGACACAGTGCAGCACAGGCGGCCTCCACCAGCCTCCTCCCACCAGACACTGCCCACCCTCCTGGAATGGGCCTGGGCCGGTGCCGGGGGAGAGATGGCTGGACATGCCTTAGATCTCTCAGAAGCGACCTCCCAGCAGCAGGGGTCTGGCAGCTGGTCCATGAGAATCCAAGAAGGCAAACACTTCAGAGTGAGAGCCCTGTGGGCATGGGAATTTCACCACAAAACCTTGTGCAGCTCTCTGAGACTCCTGATGGCTCCTATAAGGTAATATGGTCCCAGTATAACACACCATGCTGGAGACAGACACTGTTCGCTAAGGTTCCCACAGCCCAAGCCTGTGCATGGAATCTAGCCAATGTGCATTCATGCCAAACACCAGGCAAACACTGCACACACCATCCTGCTGGTCCTTGTGGCTGGCCTGGGAGAAGGGTGTTTGACATTCCACATGAGACAACAGAGTCCAGGTCTTCGAAACTGCACCAGAAGGCCACGTCCTCCTCAGTCCCAGAGCACAGCTCCATGCCTCAGTCTCCTTATTGGCTAGTTAGCTTTAGATCTACCTCAGGACATGAGCACATCTATCTATCTCCATGCCCTGACTGCTTGTCNTCTACTTGAAGTCCAAAGGGCTATTCTTTTATGCCCGTGGTCCATCTTGAAAGAAAAAGAGCTGGTTTAGGGGTTGAGCATCTGAGGCAGGTCTCTGCAGCTTTGCAGTTCTGGTCTTTTCTCCATAGCATGCCAAATGATCTCTGTGAGAGCTCTGTTGGAGGACTCCCCTGGTATCTCATGTTCCAGAAAATTCAAATGAAACAAAAAATGAATCCTGCTGGAGCTCGATATGAACCAGCATGGATCCGAACAAGGATTCCCATGACANATAGCAAAGTCCTTAAAATCTCTGGAGGCTCCTTTAGCCCCTAAAAAGGCAGCTACCACTGTGCAAAGATCCCCTCACAATGATCCTTGTACCTGATCCCAAGACTTATAAGTCAACTTTCATCTTTCCAGGTCTTCATAAAGTTAAACAAGAATTATCACGTGACCTGACAATGCCACTCTGGCTATGTAGCCGAAAGTGTCAGCAGAACTAGATGGAACCCATGTTCATGTACTTACACCTGTAGCAGTATTGTTTGCAACACCCAAAAGTCATATGCAAACCTGATAAATACATGTGGTATAACCATGTAGTGGAATAATATCCATCCTGAAAAAGAAAGGATGTACACCATAGTATGGTCTACCTTGGGGACATTAGGGGACATTAGGTTAAGTGAAAGAACAAAACCCAGCTACAAAAAGACAAATGATATGGAATCCCACTGTCTACTGTGTAAGCCACCTACAGTAGCCTCACTTATAGACCCAAGAATTTGGTTGTGGAGACAGGGAAAGGGAGAATGGCTTCTAATAGTTTCTGTTTGAGATGGATGGCAATGATGACTGTATAATATCTTGAACTGTACACTTTAAAAAGTTAAAATGGTAAGTGTATGTGTATTAAAATGGTATGTGTATTTTGTCACTTTTTTTTTTAAAGAAAAGAAAAGCCAAAAGTCAGAGAAATGCATTTACCAAGAATCCTTCTCCCAAAAGTTCAGCTAAGTGCCCACATGTTGGGGCTGCATCTGGGACAAGACATGTCCGGGTACGGTTGCAGGTCTGGAGACTGGCCCAGACAGGGAGCTGTCCACAGAGAGGTGGCTTTGCTCTTGACGACTCTTGAGGTACCCTCGCAGTCTGCCTACTCTGAGTTTGCCTGGATGGGTGTTGCAAGACCCTTCAGTGTTAGAGTCCAGAGGCCCAAACCCCTGCTTGGTGGGAGAAGTGAACGCTGGTCCAGGGCAGGACTGGATGGGGTGGTTCAGAGGCTCCACACATGGGGGAAGGGTTAACATGCGCAGAGCAGATCAATGTTTCCCTCTGAAATTTTACAGTCACAGATTTTAATGCAAAGAAGCTGTTGTGTGTGAGCTGTGGACCTTTGATGAAAACTAATACAGCAAGTTAAATGCCTTCCACATTTCGCTCCCACCAGCAACCGGCACTCAGCAGTGGCAGGCTCCTAGCCTTCCTTTATTTTAAAGAACATGTTTTTCTGTTATTTAAGAGGATTAAGAAAAACTCTTCTAAAATAAAATAATGTTAAAAGCCAGCCAAAGCTGAAAGTCCCAAGCTGATGTGTTTAACCCCAGAGGAAGAACGAACTCCTCCAAAGCTGAGAGCCATGCTTGGAGCAGGTGCCTGACATAAACCTGTCTCTGTTCCCACCCTGCTCACAGGCAGTATCTGCAATCTGTGTCTGTGTGTGCACATGAGAGCCACACGCTTGTCCTTCCTGCCAGCAGCCAGCTGGACTCTGGCTTCATGTCAAGTAGTTATAAAATGCGTTCACTGGAATTCAGGTCCTCAGCAGTTAGTTTAGTAGTTTGTGTGCGTGTGTGTGTGTGTGTGTGTGTGTGTGTGTGTGTGTGTGTGTTTGTCTGTCTGTGTATCTGACTCTGTGTATCTGTCTGTGTGTATCTGTCTGTGTATCTGTCTGTGTGTATCTGTCTGTGTCTCTATGTGTGACTGTATATCTATCTGTGTCTCTGTGTGTGTCCGTGTCTGTCTCTCTGTATATCTGTGTGTCTCTCTGTCTTTGTATATGTCTGTGTGCAGCTGTATTGTGTATATGTGTCTGTGTCTGTTTCTGTCTATATGTATGTGTTTGTGTCTCTTATGTGTGTGTATCTGTCTGTGTGTCTGACTGTCTATGTGTGTCTGTGTCCGTGTGTCTATCTGTGTATATGTGTGCCTGTGTGTTTCTGTCTCTATGTGTATGTCTCTTTGTGTGTATTTGTACCTATGTGTGTGTGTGTCTGTGTGTGTGTGTGTGTGTTCTTCACATGGGCAGAGATTTTGTATTTATAGATATGAGAGTTCTTCAGAGCTGACAGGACTCTTCAGCACCTCCTAGTTCAGGTTTACATTTCTGGAAAGAAATAGAAATAGGGTACCAGAGAATTCTTGACCTTTCCCAAGGTCATTACCAGAGCGTTCTTTTCTCCTTCCCTATTACCCAACAACACACACTGGCTGTGGTTCAGAGAGTGATTTGAGTTTGGGGCTAAGACAGACTCCCACCCCCATGAACTACCTCCAAACTCATGCAGGGTTTTTTTGGTGTTGCTTTGTTTTAACATTTGTCTAGGACACCACACTGCTTCAGTGAATGTAATTTCCACCTCACTGTGCACCTCACACCCAGAATTCTACAAGTCAGTCAGCACCCTGTAGGACACAGATCACAATGCAGAGCCCCGTTTCTTGCAATGTCCCGTTCATATTTGTTGCACAGGCAGCATTAACATTTTTAATCAGACAGAGTTCTGCTCTGGGCCTGCCAGGCTCTGTCAACACTGTGGCTTGTGTGTTGTTCTTTTCTTCAAGAAAGAACAAATCAATACCCTGTTTGTGAGCCCTCTAATTGAGTCCACATGGCCATGCTGTAGGATGCAACACANTCACCTTAAACAGTGAACCTCCTCTTTCAGACACCTCAGACTTGAAATCATTAGGAAAAAAAGCACAATTTAATCCAGGNATGCGCACACATACACTAGCAGCATCAGAGCTCAAGTTTTCTGAGCTTTCTCTGTCATCCCACAGAACACCATGTACCCAACACTGCACTTACCCTGTTGGTCTCCACTGGCGCCTCTTCTACGCATCTGATCCTAGCCCAGGAAGTGCCAGCCATCTCTGACCATTTCTACATTCTTGGCACCCAGCTTTTCCCTTTGTCTCTAGCTCCTGTTTAATCCAATACATGGTGGCTTGTGTCTCTTCCATAGCAGCTCTCTGCTCTCTGAAGGAGCAGCCTTTACCCCTCTGCNTTCCCTCACCTCAGCCCCAGCTCTCTGTACCTGCNNGCGGTTACATCCCTCTGACNTTAGACTTTCTCCTTCAGTCAAAGCCTCACCTCAAGTGTTACCACCCAAGAATCTCTCCTCTAGTTGTTGGAGGGAGTCAGAAAGCCACCAAGTAGGACCCTTCAGGGAGCAGACAGCACCATCATGGCTTCCCATGGCTGATCTTCAGTCTGCCAAAGGGCTGTTTTTACCGTCCACACATAGCAAGTTCAGGTACCCTCCCCATCCNCGTGACTCTCTTCCCACTGCCCTTGTGGAAATCTAGACTGNTCCTGCACAGAGCCAAGTACAACCCCAGCAGACACGTAACATACTCTGGGCACACACATCCGTTTCCTCCCTCATTCTGAGAGCCACACTTCCATTTAAGGAGTCACACCCACGTGATCCTTCTTGACTTCTGCACTGCCTGTCTGGGGTTTCGCAAAAGCCAATGTGCTATATAGATCTGGAACTTTCAGGATCCCAAGGAAACTTGAACTCTGTAGTCGCTCACTCTTGCTCTTACAGGAACAGTGCTCCTTTCCTAGAACCAAGGCCCATCTTCCTGAAGAAAAAAAAAAGAGAGTGTCCCCCTGAAACATGTGCAGACTTGGGGTCACAAACCCAGGCTCATGTTATGGTCTCAGTCCTCCTCACCATGACTAGGGGTCGNATCACCTTGTTCCCACCACCCACCATACCCCTGAATCCTTATCTGGAGAGTAAAGAGTAACCATGAGACTCTCTTCTCCAGGTACATTTTAAGTTTCTTCAGTCCAGCCCAGGGTCCTTTGAATTAGATGGAAGCTATTGCCGTCAGTAACTAGCAGTAATCCTGCAAATAAGAACGATTCAACTATAATATACTGCACAGTAACGCTGATGGAGAGGGTGCTTTGGCTCCTCATCATGTCATCGGTACATCTGAAATGTGTAAGTGTTCTGTCTTCACAAACTAGGTATTGTGCCGTCAACACATCAACTGACTTGTTAGGAGAAACTTCGAACCAGACAGGGACAACAGTAAAGCAATAGGGACTCTACTGCATCCACGAGCTAGCATCTGTCCGGGACAGTTTCTGAAATAGGTTTCCCAATGTCTCTTATTTCACCATCACAGTTATCCGTATTTCTCTGAGCACAATTAAAACTCAAAGTAGAGCACGCAGCTCTGAAATTCCTTCAAGGCTGTCATCTTGTTTTCTTCTTTCCTCCCTGGAGCATCGGTCACCTTCCTATCCAGCTCCCCCACCAGCAACTTCAGAGGAGCACAGACTTCCCATTCCCCCATCTCTCTGCATCGCCATCCGACTCCCCCGTGCTTGGCCTGCCCTCATTGTTGGACTCTGTTCAATTCCTATTGTCTAGAAGATAGGGAATTTTTAAAAGTTGCTTTGTTAATCAAATGGCTTCTTTTAAAAAGTTTGCTCAGCATCATGTGCCTCTTAATATGTGTCAACTCCTGTTTGGATCAATGGACGTGGGATGCGGTATTAATTATTCATTTTTTTTTACAGAATGGAAATTAATTATTGTGCATGGGATTCTAAACACATATGGCAACAGTGCCGGCTGGACCGGCCCCCCTGCCAGGATTTCGGAGACTCAGATTCCGAGGTAATATGTTGTTTTGCAAAGCCAAGACCTCCTAAGGGTTCCAAGATAGAAGAATTGAAAAACTGACATGTTTCTGTACGTGGTCCAACTCCTGAGCTTACTCTAGTGAGCTCTGACTTCTTGCTATTTCTCCTCCAATCCATGCTGGGGACAGAAGCTTCCCTGTCCATCACAATGTCTGCGGCCTTCCAAAGCCTTCCTATTGTCATCCCTGCTTCCNAGTCTATTCTCCTGCAACAAAGGATACCAGTGGTCCCTTCTCCCTGAACCTGTTCAGGTACACACCTACTGGGACAGTGACTGGGTCCCAGGCATTCCCCTTGTAGTAGTTTCTGCCTTTGACACTTTGACACTTAGTTTGGCATAAAATTATCCAGGAGAGCCAAACTGCAGCCACCTTCAGGGAACCTCATTCCCTCTCACCTGTCCTTGTACACACTAAAGACAAGGAGCATAAGATGCTAAGATGACAGTCCATATCACAGAGGAGAGGCTCACAGAGGTACCTGTGCTCTTCAAGGATGTTAAAGGACAGTAATTCCTGGAATGGAGAAGGTCTGGTAAGAGTGATCGGAATTCACTTGGGACAAGTGCATGGAGATCCTGAGCTCAAAAGAGGAGAGATGTTTCCTCAGCAAGCAAGACCGTCATTGTGTTATTTTGTTGTCACTGTCACTGTTGCTGTGGCAAATCCTGGCAAGAGCAACTAAGGGAAAGAAGGGTCTGTTTTCACTCACAGTCTGAGGGTTCAGCCCACGGTGGTGGGAAGGCACAGTGGCGAGCGTGAGGCGGCTGGTCACATCACGTCTGTAGTTCCAAAGCAGAGAAGAAAAGCCAGGGGCTGGGCTCACTTCTCCTTTTCAATCAGTCTGGACCCAGCACATGGGACGATGGTGCCCACATTCAGGGTGGATCTTCTCTTCTTGGTTAACCCTCCCTCTGGGAACACTCTCACAGACAGACCCAAAGGTGTGTCTCTTAGGTGATTCTAAACCCAGTCAAGTTAACAATGGAGACTAATTATCCCACCGTTTAGTCTCCCAGCTCCTTCTCCTCCATGGCTTCTTTCCTTTGTTACCTAGCACAGTACTCAGAATGAAACTCGATAAATGTATACTGAATGAGCCAAGACCTTAAAAATCGCACCAAAGTGTGAAATGAAGTCTCCTGGCTCGCAGTTGGCCAGAACACCCTAAACAGTCTAGATTTAAGCATCTTTACCTTATGAAGCATGCAGGTGAGTTTGATGTAGGGTGTTCCAGGATGCCACCCAGGACTATATCCCCTGCCAGCCCTCAGTTCCATTTTCTTAGCATGGGGCTATTCTCAGACAGGCTCTTGCATCTTAGGAGAAAAGAAGCCTCTATAGCACCAAATGTCCCGTCAGCTCAGGTTCAAGTTTGTGTAGGAGGGGAGAGTAGCCATCCTTGGAGGTTGAAGTAAGTCACTGAGTCAAGGCTCCACAGCCCACACAGTTGGACAATTGAGCCTTCCTGAAAGAGCTACAGTGGTCCTGATCAGAGCTGAAGTGTTTAGATCAGAGCCTGTCTCTGGGGCCAGCTGTGGGTGAGCATCCTGCTCAAGGGCACCCACCAAATAAGCAATGTGACAGTGCAGACCCATGGAAGGTCTGAGGCTGTTGTCCAGCCCCTAGTGTCCCGTGGTCCCATTTCAGGTACCTGCCTCTCTCCCACACCAGCTCACAGGTTGGAGTCCCCAGTCACATGCCCTAGCTATGCCAGTCTCCAGTGTAGCATGGAAATGGTTTGATCTCAGACCACAAAGGAACTTTATTCATTAGAAGGGCACCACCTTTTTCTCTTTAAAATTCTCACATGTGTGTGTGTATTGTATGTGTGTGTATTGTATGTGTGTGTATTATATGTGTGTGTATTGTATGTGTGTGTATTGTATGTGTGTATATTGTATGTGTGTGTATTATGTGTGTGTTGTATGTGTGTGTATTGTGTGTGTATTGTATGTGTGTGTATTGTATGTGTGTATTGTATGTGTGTGTATTGTGTGTGTGTTGTATGTGTGTGTATTGTGTGTGTATTGTATGTGTGTGTATTGTATGTGTATGTATTGTATGTGTGTGTATTGTATGTGTGTGTGTTGTATGTGTGTATTGTATGTGTGT
>LZPO01075872.1:211875-223334 GCA_001675575.1 Neotoma lepida
TCTTTTTCTTCTTCTCCTTCTTCTTCAAGACAGCATCTCACTATACAGTTCTGGCTGTCCTGGAACTTTCTCTGTAGACCAAACCAGGCCTCAGACTCAGAGATCCTCCTGCCTCTGCCTCCCGAGTGCTGGAATTAAAGGCGTGCGCCACCACCGCCCAGCTTTATTTCTTAATTTTGAAGGACCAGGGCTGTCACATGGCACTGTGACTCAGATCCCATGCCTGCCTCTATCCTTAGTGTCCATTTCCCAAAGACAGGCCAAGCCCAGTTCTTCCCTCAAAGACTCGAGTCTCGTTATATCCCACACATGTGAAAGAAGTTCAGACCCTATAGCAAAGCACTCCTCTCCATCCATCCTGACTGGCCTACAGAGACAGCTTCCTAGTGTCCCCAGTCACCCTATGCTTGTGGCCACTAGCTCAGTCAGATGGTCTTTATGCCTTGCCCACCTCTCTAAGCTGATGCCTTTATCTGTCCCCATCATGTACACACATTTGACATCTGTTTCCAGTTACCCCAAACATGTGATTGCCTGGCCTAACCCCATAGCTGGATGCTATTCCCCGTTTCTCTCTCTCTCTCTCTCTCTCTCTCTCTCTCTCTCTCTCTCTCTAGCACATACATACAAACTCTGTGTGTGTGTCTGTCTCTTGCTATCTCACTCTCTTTCTCTCTGTGTGTATCAGTCTCTGATTCTCCCTCCACCTCCCTCCACATACATTTTCTCCTCTCTCCTTTCTCTCTTCATCTACTACCCTTGTGGACGCCCCCCCCAACAGGTCCTCTACATCTGTCAGCTCCCACTGTACCTCTACCTCCACCCCTAGCACCTGGTGCATGGACCCTTCCTCCCCACCAGAGCTGTTGCTCAAAAGGACATATCTTTTATGATTCAACCCCTAATGCATGGCAGAGGGACCAGCCCGTGGATGAGTGTCAAGGTAGGTGGGACAGGAGTCTTGTGCAAGCCCAAACTGAAGAAAGAACTACCACTCGGTACAATCTGTTCCTGGGCCATGTTTTGCTTCTGGGTCCAGGTTGCGCTCAGGACATGAGCTGATCTGTCAGGCCTCCTTGCCCAAAGGGACAGCATCTTGGCTGACATCTTGCATGTACTGGTGTGGGTGGGTGTCTCGCTGGCACTCCCTCCTTGGGATCCGCCTCTTCACACATGCTCCCTGATGGACCTGGTGCTATGCTCCCTGTGCCCTCCTGGCCACAAACAGGCGTCTTTGCCCTGTTTTCTCAACACTTAGCCAACTCCTAAGCAGGGATCTTGCCTCCTTCTGTCTAACCCAGGCTGCACTTCGAGAGCCCCAGACATGCCATTAATTACAGTAATAGTGACACTTTGTACTTTTACAACCTCTTTCACCAGAAGATCTCCAAGTGCTTAAAAAATATTATCTCATTAATCCTCACAACACCCTCATGAGATAGCTGCAAGGTAAACCTGTCCCCCTCTCCTCAGAAAAGGGAAACAATGACACAGAAAGATGCTGTGTGGAGAAGGGGGCCAGAACCAGGCAAAGAGGCTCANGTTCTCTAGCTGGCACCAAAGCTGGCTTGTCTCTCTACTGGTGGATGGACCTGTCTAGGGCACATTTCCTACGAATGTGTCTGCATTGTGTGGGCAGTGATGGATGAGCCTGACACTGAACTGGCATCCAGGGAAGGACTCCAAATCACTGACATGTTTTAACAGACACCTGTTAATCAACAAAGACTTTCTGTTCCCACTGGAGACCCAATGGTTAGACGTGTATGTGGGTTTAATTCCTAGAACCCATGTAAAAGGCACTGCTGGGGAAGTGGAGATGGGACAGTCCCTGGGTCTCACTGGCTGACCAGCCTATACCACTTGGCNAGTCCCAAGCCAGAGAAAGATGAACAAGATGGAATGACAATGGTGGTTGTCTTCTGAACTCTGCATACATGTGCACACATGTGTACCTGCACACACATGAATGTGTACACACAAACATAATAGAAATAATTCTGTTTTCAAGTAGCTCTGAGATCTAGAGAAGCTTCCAGTACAGAGAAAAGAGCAGACCATCGAATCCAAGGACCATCCTGAGGGGGCTGGAGGGATGGTTCAGTGGGTAAGAGTGCTGGCTGCTCTCCCAGAGAACTCGGGTTTGATTCCCAGCACCCACATGATGATTCACAACCATCTGTAACTCCAGTTCCAGGGACCCCAGTGCCCTCTTCTGGCCTTCTCCAGAACCAGGCACATAGGGGTGCACAGACATACACCCATACATCAAAAGAAAGAGAGAAGAAAGAAAGAAAGAAAGAAAGAAAGAAAGAAAGAAAGAAAGAAAGAAAGAAAGAAAGAAAGAAAGAAAGAAAGAGAGGGAGGAAGGAAGGAAGGAAGGAAAGAAGGAAGGAAAAAAGGAAGGAGAAAAATCCTGAGAGGGAGAAAATGCAAAGTAGGTCTTTTAACAAGAAACTGGGACTCTTTTTCCACGGAGACTTTGTTTACATTCCTAACTCAGAGCAGAGAGGGATGTTGAAAGAATCAGCCTCAGTGCTCTGGTTTTGTGGGTGAGCAAAGGGAACCTTTCCAGGGTTACACAATTGGCNGAGGACAGAGGCAGTGGGAATGGCCTTTGTCTGCAGTGTCCAGACACCGCAGCTTTGCAACACACACACCTCAGTGATGTTCAAGGGCATCAGAGAAAGTTCTGGCAAGCACCACTCCTTTCACTTTTGCTCCCAAACAGAAGGAGTGGGGGTGTGGGTAGGGGAGGAGGCCAGCTGTGGGGACAAGCCTGGCCCTGGGACCCAGCAGGTGGGGACAAGGGGCCTCTCAGAGTGAACCAGCCCAGAGCCTCTGATACATGCATGGTTTATAATAGATACCTGTCTGGTATAATTAATTGTATTTTTCCTAAATTTAACATTGCCCGAAGGGAAAAATCGTTTCGCTTGGTAAAAACCCTCCTGCCACACAGCTTCTGCGAGCCAGCCAGATTTAATTGCTGCGATAAAAACCACAAGAAAGACCAGGTTCCCACTCAATCTATACCACATCTACTGAAGAATAGCTTTAATCACCTTTGAAAGGGCGACCACAAGATAATTAAAGGGGGAGGGTGNGCAGTGGGAATTATCCAGAAATATCAAATCTCCGTTTATCCCAGAGTCCGACTTAGAATGTTCCGGCATGGCTCTACTCCTCCTGCCCCCCACCCTGTTCTGAGCTAAGCACTTTGAATCTTTCCATTATTGAGAGGTGAAGAGAACCGGCTTGTTACACAAGTCCGTGTTCGTTAAGGGCTTGAGTGGCCAGATGAGTCCACTGTGGCTGAGAACTGAGGGCTCTTTGCTCTGCTCTCCTCTGGCATGATCTTGGCCAGACAGCTTAGCCTTCCTCTGCCTCCTCCCCAAAGTGAAGACCTTCGTAGCTACCCGACAGGGACACTGCAGCAGGACCCTGTCATTGTGTGATTCCGGTTCCCTCTGCAGAGTGGCCCCATCTTTCTAGAAAAGCCGAGATGAGCGAAAGCCTGAAGCTGATGAGCAGACATCTGAGTGGCCATGAGGAGTGGGGTTTGCTCTCTGGCTTGGTTGGTTTCTCGCCTTCCATTGATGCTGTTCCACATTGCCCGGGGCAGGGATCTGAGGGGCAGGCTGAGAACCAGTGGAGTGACATTCTTGGCTGCCTGTTGGTGCTCAGTGCTTGGTGGCTTGGTTCCAAGGCTGGATTCCCAGGCCTGGCTGTCTGGGGAGTCTGCCCATGAAGTGAGAGTCAGTCTCCCCCTCACCAACCTGCTCTTCCAGCAAGCTTGCCTCAGTCCTGATGAACAGCGGGAGCCCACTGAGCTCCCCAACTCAACTCTCCTCACCCTGAGGTGAGGAGGGTACTAGATACAACTTGCTGTCCTTCACTAAGCAGGAGGGGCTGACTTGTGTCCAGCCTTGGTAAACAGGTGTCAGCAAGGCCCCTCCATGACCAGCACCTGAAGCTCAACTCAGCTTAGTCCACTGTGGTCCAAAGTAGCACACGAGGTTTTTAATAGTCATTGCCTTGTATCGTCAGGCCTTGTTTCTGTAGCTCACAGCATACTTCCCTCCGCCTTCAGCACCAGAACATTGCACCTCAGCCTCCTCACCTGTAACAAGTCTTTGTCCCACCAGCCAGCTCCCAAATAATCACATGGAGACTTATTATTAATTATGAAAGATCAGCCTATAGCTTAGGCTTGTTTCTAACTAGCTCTTGTAACTTATATTAACACATTTTCATTGATTTACTTGCTGCCACATGGCTCATATCTTGTTACCTCATCTCTTACATGTCATGCTTCCTCCATGTCTCCTCCCAACTCTGCCCTTTTTCTTCCCAGCATCCTCTATGCCTGGAAATCCTGCCTAGCTATTGGCCATTCAGTTCTTTATTAAACCAACCAGAGTGACACATCTTCACAGTGTACAAAGAGATTGATTATTCCACAACACCCAAATCCAGGTCTAGTACAAAGTGGTAATGTCNGTTGCATTCTGTTCTTAAAATGGCAGCCCCTCTGCAGATGGGCAGCCACTTCACAGGGGCTGCAGCCTTTGACGTATGGTGGATGAGGCTTCTACTCCCTTCTTGNATGTGATACATCATTTCAAAGTGGCAAAGAGTCTATGTAAAGCCACACAGATCTGATGTGTCTTATCCAAGAGGGAAGTAGATGTCTTACCNACCATATGTCAAAGGCTGANGTCCCTGTCAAGTNGCTGCCATCTGCAGAAGGGCTGCCATCTTGGTCAGTCTGCTTGAGAATCACACCTATAGTCACTTTATCTGTGACTTAATTCATGAGGACTGGCCCAAATCTTCCCTCTTTCTCCACTTAAAGCCACACTGTCACCCTTTCCCAATATACAGCAGTGGAGAAAACAGGAGCCTTACTTCAAAGGCTGGACCCTGTAAACCCCCCGACTTCATGGTGGATGGGAAGACAACAGCATAGTTCAAGGGCCAACAAATAATGACCCAGAAGCCAAAGTCACCCCATTCTGCCACCAGCCATGTTTTTGCATAGCATTTGAGCTCTGTGTGACCTTTATACACATAATTTACATTTAAAAACTCAATTAATTAACAGCAAAGGCATGTAGCCTGCAAGGTCTTAAATATTTATATCACCTGACCCTTTGTAGGAAAATGTCCCCAGTCCTTGAGCTTGTAGTTATGGTGTTTTTTTTTTTCAATATCAGCAGGATTTGTAGGATTTACATTCCATTTCAGGACCCTCACATCATGTGTTGTTGACATTGGTCCAATGACCATGTCGGCACTCAACACCAGCCCTCTCCAAGGATTCTCCATCTTGGATTCANCACCTGGCTGCCAAGAAGGCATTCAACACATTGTGCTACCTGAGAGTAAGCTCTGCAATAGCATTCCATGTTTTATTTGATCGTTCATGTCCTACTCAGGGAAAAACCCAGGTTCAAGCCTTGTTCCCCTACCTGCATGACCTGGGGTAGATGGGACCACCATCTGGGGCAATGTGGAACTTTATCTGTAGCCTCCTGTCTTTGGACATGGATGGCTGCATGACTGCTCTCACAGCCATTGTCCCTTCCTCATTTGGTTCTCTAGATTTTAACACAGGGCACCATTTCTTTTCCAACTCTCCCAGGACTTGAATAACTAATCCATTGCACATTTCAGATTATCTGTGTGCTGCATTTGTCCCTAAAACACAGCCTGCCTGGGTTCCATNCAACCATTCAGTCCTCTGACCACATGGAGCCCNCACAATCGTGCTTCCTGGTTTGGGAAGTCCACAGATTGATTCTTCTTCCTGCTCACAAGGATAAAGAAATCTATTGAATTTCAGGGCTCAATACATTAAAAGAACATGTCTCAGANTTCAATGTCCTTGATCAACTTTTGGAAGACAACCTGATCTGATAGGAATGAATTTCTTCTATATTTCCAGGAAAAGCTTTCTTTAATGGTGTCTGTNAGTAGNAGTTCATGTGNGGCACAGATCTATTACNTAGTGTATGAGGTTGATCCATCCGTGGTGACTATCACCTTCCTCCTGTGTCTCTTTTTCTGTGCCTCTTTCATCTACGCAGATGGAGACTGTTTTAAGCATGTCCTCAATGTCACTGACTCAGTATTTTAACCATGTTATTTGTTACTGTTTGCATTTTATTGATTGTGGCTTGTGCTGCTTCAATCCCCAAGTGGCTTTCTTAACCTGCCCTGGCTTTTTCTTCTCTTCTTGTGATTTCATTGACCCATGCTTAGGCTCCTGCTTTCCTAGACCTCTGATCATATGAGAGTCTTCTAAGCACAACAGCGACTGGGAGTTTTCCTCAGTTCCTGGGGGCATATCTTCTTCAGGGCAGGATTCCTCACTTACGCCTCATACATAATGTTCTGGCTTTTTAATGCTCATGTTTTGATACAATGTTGGTACAACGCTCACACTGTTTCTTGTTNCCCACCACATCTCCATGCAGACCTTCTGTTCCCTCTGATAAAGAACTTGATGTGGAAACAGGGATGGGATCCTTCCTCTGAGANGCCNGTGANTGCCCACATGTGGTCCCNCCACCTGGAGGATTCACACAGTGTGTTCTGACGGCAAAGCTGGAAGCTGTTAGTTGAAGAAATTCTGCTTCCTGAGCTTTGACTTAAGAATCTGGGGAAGCATCTCCTTATTTTAGGGGGTGCTGAAGAGTGGAAACTACTCTTTTCATTTATTCATTCATTCATTCATTCATTCATTCATTCATTCATTCATCGCTGCACAAACACTTTCGTTATCTCTTAGTTTTCAGTCCTGCACTGGGAACCATGACCCCAGGTCAAGACATAATCCCAGCTGCACGGAACTTGCATTCTGGTGAGACAGGCAGGAATCTGTAATAGGAATCTCTCAGAAAAGTGTGGAGCATCAGCTGTTGCAGATGGGGAAGGGTGGGGAACCCAACCAGGATGTAGGGTTAGGGTCACCTAGTAGTCTAAGGAGCCAACTACATGTGTACATGGCTTCCTGGTCTTAACAGCCAAGGACATTCTTTTGCTGGCATTTTGTCTCAGTATCAGCAACTCAAAGTCTTCCATAGCAAAGGGAATAGAAATGCTTCTTGTCAAGTGTCAGAATGACCCTTCCAGTGGCAGCAGCTTCAGTACATGTGACAAGTGTCAGGCTTGTGCCAGGTTCTCCTAACACCATTGTATGGAATGGGCTCATCCGTAACAGATGGTGGCCCTCAACAGGTCACATGAACAAAAGCCCTAGGAAGCCACAGAACATTTGCTGTGAACCTGGCAAGGGCCACAGGCAGATAGGAGGTGAAAACAGAGGCTCTGGAGGAGTCTAAAGTCAGAGACCCAAGGGCATGAGCCAGGGACAGGCATGGCAGCAACACTATAGAACCCCTGGCCAGTCACTGTCAGAGCCTTGTTAGTGACTGTGAGGTGAGAAGNAGCTGAGAGAAAGAAGTCATGAAGGGTGACAGGCAGTGTGATNTAACCCTTGCCTTAAATAAGGTTTAAAGGACGTGTATATAAGTTCTATCTCGGAGCACTTTTCTCTGAGTTGTTTTGGTTACTGTGTTATTAATAAATGGAGACAGAGAGGGGCTGTGAGGATAGAGAAGAAAGTTAGAAGCCACCTGGAAAGTTCAAATCACTGTACAAGGCAGAACAGGTGGCTGCACCTAGGGAGGGACAATGTGGTGTCTAAGCCTCCATTCATCTGCTCTAGAGAGTGGGACTGTGGTTCAGCCATTACCTGCATATGACAAAGAATAGCACTCTCCTCTGGCGACCACTGAATGAATACAGAAGCCTGTCCCTTGTGTAGCTCCAGATCTGGTGGGGACTGTCACAGGTTACCAGCTGAGGTATCATGACACGGGTACTACAGAGACTTATAGCGAGCCTAGCCAGGCAAGAGTCATGACTTCTGTGGGGCGACCAAAAGAGGTGAGCCAACGTCCTCACAAGGATGGCAGCTCTGACGAGTGCAGAGTTTTCTGAGCAGATCAACAGAGCAAGGACACACAGAGGAAAAGTGGCCCTGACAAATGCTTCTGAAGTCGTGAAGTTGCCCTTCCTCTGGAACACNTGTCAGTGTCNACATGTGGAACAAATTAATGACATCCATGGAGGCCAATTGGATGGGAGGCTCAGGGCACAGGGGCCTTTTCCTAGATGTGCTGGAGGCCTTACGGTGGAAATGGATGTGGATGCTATATCCTCTTAAATGAACTTTAAGGTGGAAATGGATATAGATGCTGTATTCTCTTAAACAAATCTTAAGGTGGAAATGGATATAGATGTTGTATTCTCTTAAACAAACTCCCAGTGGACAAAATTGTGCTTGTTGCCTCTGTCTCCAAAGCACAGAGCTAGAACCTGTACCAAGCCAAGGTCATCTGTGATGGTGGCATCTTTGTGTCCGTTCCAGCTGCTCGCCTCACCCAAGCTATGTCCTCATCCGCTTCTCCCTCCACTCAGTCTATGCACATGGCAAAGCTCTTGACCTGCCACCCAGGCATACTCCTCCCTGCAGCATCCTGCTCACCTCCTCATCCCTCACTGACAGTTAGCCAGGGTGATGGCTGGTCAGGCTACTGAGAGCAGAATCCACACTCTTCTCCCTGTAGCAATGACCTCAGAAGGCACAGTTCTGAGGTGGCTCTGCCTCACCCCATGTACTGCATGGGAACCACAATCAAAACATCAACAACTGCTTTTTTGATGTGGCATTGAGATGAGGAGGCTTACTTGTTACTGGAGTGTAGCCCGTCTCATACTGACAAATACACCCTGTCTCTCCAATCTGATTTATGGGTACTGCTTAATTACTCAAGCCAACATGTAAGAGTACTTTTCTTTGTTTCTCAGCCTGACATGCATCCAGCCCATGACAGCCTCTCATATGTCTTAGTTAGAGTTTCTATTGCTGTGAAGAGACACCACAATAACTTATAAAGGAAAATATTTAATTGGGGCTGGCTTACAGTTTCAGAGGTTTAGTCCATTATAGTCATGGCTGGAAACACGGCGGTGTGCAGGCGGACCTGGTGATGGGGGAGCTGAGAGCTCTCCATCTTGATTTGCAGCAGCAGGGAGTGAACTGGCGTGAGCATAGGAAACTTCAAAGCCTACCTCTACAGTGACACACTTCCCCCAGCAAGGCCACACCTACCTCAGCAAGGCCACACCTCCTAAGAGTGCCACTCCCAATGGACCAATCACTCAAATCCATGAGTCTATGGGGGCCCTACCTATTCAAATCACACAGATAAATATCCACNGAATTTGTGGACCTAATTGATCTTCATTGTTACCGTTCAATCCACCCCGTCCCCACCAGCAGCAGCCCTCCCAAGGAGAATGCTGCAGCTCCCTAGCTAACCCATCNGCATCTCTCTGGCCTTCTCCACATGCAAACAGGAGAAACCTTTTAAGACGCTACTTCTGGTACCTCCTTGTTCACCATGGATGACCCAAGGACCAATCCAAATTCCACTTTGTAACCTACAGGGTCCTGTGTGCCTGGCTCCACAATCCTTCTCTAGTCCTTTGCTGTTGCCTGTCACCTCCACCTCTGCTCTGTCTCCTGCACCCCAGGGCCTTGCTGACCACAGCATTCTGTTCTGTTAGCTCCACAAAAATGTGTCTCCTCCCAAAGTTACCTATTTATGTAATTCCTTTGCATGGTATGGGGGGGGCTACCTGTACATGTGCACATGTTTGTGTCTTTGGGGATACCATGGTGGGGTGCATCCACATAGCATGAACATGACATAAGCATGCCTGTGGAAGCCAGATATCAACTGTCCACCTTGTTTTTAGAGACAGGATCCCTTACTGGCCTGNAACTAGCANGCTAGACAGGCCAGCCAATGAGCCCCAGGGATCTTCCTNGTCTGGGCCTCCCCAGCACAGGGACAGCAAGCATGCATCACCACATCTGCNTCTCTCTATATATGTAGATGATGTAGATTGAACTCAGGTCCTCATGATTGTGCCACAAGCTCTTGACTGACTGACTNAGCCATTTCCCCAGCCTGCCTTTCTGTTTTGACTCTCCATTTCCACCCAAATNCTGTGCCCATCAGATACCTGCCACCTAGACCAGGCTCAGGTACACAGGAACTTCCTAATGGACAATCAGGAGCGAATGAATGAGCTTGCTGGCTTAAGTTCAGCCACGGACAAACTTCAGTGACACGTAGAAATGTCGGCAACTTCTTGGGCCCTCCAGAATGAAAGAGAATGGCAGGGAAGAGGGGCAGAAGAGAATGAAAGGCATTGTTCACGATCTTCTTTTGGGTGCCTCTCATGCCTGACAAATAATGAATTAGAGGAGATCAGGGCGACCNAAGACCAAAACAGTCATTAGCCACCGCCTCCCCCCCCAGCAGCCTGCTGCCAGCAGCCAGCCCAGACAGTCCAGGGAGGAGCCTCGGAGATGGAGAGAGATAGAAAGGCCCTTTGAGAAGCCCGCTTATTAAGAGCTCTAGACGGGGAGGGGGAGAGNGCGCACAGCTTAACTCAAACATTGGTGCTGAAATGTAAAAACAATTATGACATTCAATTATTCCATTAAGTGAAATTAACCATTCTTCTAGTTCTTTGAAAAAGACCAAAAGAAAGCACAGATCTGAACAATTAGGTCAGCAAAGAATGGTGAAGAAAGGAACAGACTCTAGACACTTATTTTCACATGGGAGGAAGAGGAGAGCTTTGCTCTGCGCTGTGCTCTGTGTGTGTGTGTGTGTGTGTGTGTGTGTGTGTGTGTGTCCATCCTGTTCCAAGTGCTTTTGAATGGCAGGGTGGTCACATCCACGGCTCTGCCCAGGCAGGTATGGCCACGTCCGGATCAAGGAGTGGCATTCCCACTTTGAAGCTGACTGTCACACTCCACTGCTTGACGATCTTGTTGGCTGCCTGAGTGTCTGTTGTCCTCGGAGATCAGATGAGCCAGCCAGGATGGCAGAGTCAGACTCCCTGGCAACCCTTGCCCACCAAGGACAGGTTTGTAAGCAGAAGCTCTGCCTTGGATTTCAAACCTAGCCCTTCCCAGTTACCAACTGAGGTCAAGCAGAGACTATACACACACACACACACACACACACACACACACACACACACACACACACATGGTCCACCAGGAAGAGAGGAAGGTTGTATGGAAAGGCAAGCAATATCACCAAGCCCTGGTGTGTTAACTTGCCATGAGCCTGAGATTAGTAGCCACAAAGATAGATTGTCCCCAAACCCCCCAGCCAGTGCATGTGGATAATAAAATCCCCAAACCACCTGACTGTCCATGCATGACAGCTCCAAAGAACTTGGATTTCCCTTCTTGAGGTGATGCTGAAGGCTGTGGTTACTAGAGATCAACACCTCCCTGGATCGTGTGTGTGTGTGTGTGTGTGTGTGTGTGTGTGTGTGTGTGTGTGTGTGTGTGTGTG
>LZPO01075872.1:223584-250047 GCA_001675575.1 Neotoma lepida
TTACAGACCCACCGTGTTCTTTTTTTGTTCCTCTATGGGTGCTGGGGATCAAACTCAAGTCCTCACTCTTGACACAGCAAGCCCTTTGCCCACAGAGTCCTCTTCCAGCCCCACATGGGTGTTTCTGCTTGTCTGTTTTCTGTCTCTCCACCATCTAGTGAGAGGTCTGTTCCTCCAAAGATGGCTGGGTCATCTATAGTCAGAAACTTTGCAGCTCACCCTAAAACACTGCCCCAGGAACATAGAATCCGCTGTTTTAGGCTTTCCTAAATGTATAACTCAGNGGTAGAAAGTGGATTGGCATTGCTGTGCAGCCATCACCACCACCATCTCCAGAACTTTCTTTATCTTCTTGTTCTGTTCTCAGGACNCTGGAAACATTAACTCTGTTTTCCCTTNCTCAAGCCCCTGGGAGCCACCGTCCTGCTCTCTATCTCCAGGACACTAAGGGCTTGTGCAATGGAATCATGGAGAAATTCCTCCTGTGGTGAATTTTCACTTGACATGTTTTCAAGGCTCATCTGTGACTGAGCACACATGAGAATTCCCTTTTTTTAGAGCTGCATAGAATTCCATTTTCTAGATACGCCATTTACTCCTTCACTGACAGGCTCTTGGATTGCTCCTACTTCAGACTATTGCCAACAATGCCGCCACAAACACTGGTGTGCAGTGACTCCCACAGCTGCCAGGATACTGAGTGTTAGTTACCTCCATGCACTTGGAAATGTCACTTGCTGTCTGGAGCTTCCTGCTCCAGCCACCTGCTGCCAAGCCTCCCCTGCCATGATGGGTGCTTCATCTGGAACCATGGACCCAAAGAAACTCTTCCTTCTACAAGCTATTTTGGGTGCTGGTGCTTACCACAACAAAAGTTAGCCAATATGGGGGCTCTCTTGACATCAGATAGCTGAAAGAATTTTCCATTCAGGCAAGCTACTTCACTTCTCCAAGAGTTCTTTTACAAAGGGAAATAGGAAATGTGTCTTTTGTAAGCTGGGAAGGGGAAGTTGCAGAGATGGGGTGAATGAAGATCTATCCCTGGAGACAAGGAAGGTGTCCTCCTCAAATCCTCCCTGGCAAGGAAGTCTTCAATAAAACCCCCATACATCAAGTCACCACAGTCAACTAAATGTGGCCACTTGACTGTCACAGTTTCCTAAGACTGAGAGCCAAGTGGCACTGGGGAAGGAAGTCAGCACTCNGTACTCCTGGCGCTGAAGAGATACTCATAGTGTGGGGTGAATGAATGAGCAAACGGGTGACTGAATGAATGAACTATAGTCCCGATGGCTGTCATTGGACTGGGTCCTTTGGGTGGGTCAAGTAATGTANGCTTCACATGTCTTTCCACCTCATGTTCACAGTAACTCGGTGAAAGCCCTGCCACCNTCCTCAGTTTACAGGATAGAAAGATGACCCTCAGGTCAGAAAGGTCATTCATCTCACCCCAGGTCACCAGCCAGAGCTGGAGGCACTGACTGGGTTAGAGGGCTCCCCAAGAGTTGCTTCTGTTTGTATTCACTGGCCTCGGTGTTGGTGTTTCAAGCCGTCGCCAAGTCACCCACCAAGTCCCTGGGCACCAGTGCTAGCCTCCTACTGAAGACTTCCTTTGTTTACTTCTAATTAAAGTTGTGGCTGCAAGTTTGAGATTTGGGGTCACAGGAGTCTGAATGAGCTCTTTCCAGGGGAAGTGAGGCCCCCAGAGTCTCAGCTTCCCCTCCTATATGATGAGGGCTTTGAGGATCAGGGAGCCCTTGGCCAATAGACAGCTCACAGTAGATGACCAGGCTCACAGAGGTGAGGATGGCTCCGGGNCCGGACTGGAGCAAGCAGATAAAAACCAGAATCCCAGGTTTAAAGCCAGGGATAGGGGACAGAAAGCAGAGAAGTGAGTCTCAACAGAGTACTGCAGATCCCAGCCACAGAAGACACGGCCCAGGACATACTTAGTCTTTCTAGACTTTTCCTTTCTGGCGTGCCAACCCACAAGTGCATGGGTGGTCTGGTCTCACCTAGAGGGGCTTGTGATATAAGGACAATTTCTCCAGCTGGAGACCAGTGGTGAGCTGGAGTTCCCTGTTGGAGAGGTGGTCACTTGCCCCTCCGCTGCAGGTCTGCCAGAGGCTGGGATAGCTTTTGCAGTTAGCTGTGCCATCCAGTCCCTCCAGAACTTTCCTCCACCGGGTACATTAGCAGGCCAGAGAGACAACTAGAGATAGGATCACGGCTCACACTGCACTAATTATTTCCCTGGAAATGAAGATTAATATTGAAATTGCTGCTTGCAGTGGGGAGAGTAAACACACCCAAGCACATGCCTCTCAGAGAGAATGTACAGCTCTGACCTTGCCGTTGCTCCAGACAGACAGCTTACAGATAGACAGACACCAGCCCTGCCAGTAGCAGCTTTCCACACTGGCTGTGAGGAATAGGCTAAGAAGTCAGAAGGGTTCAAGGCTACTCCGGGAATAAAAACACTGCAAAAGGGTGAGGGTAGCCCCAGGGCTCCATTCCCGCCCAAGGGACAAAGGATGTTGAAGCATCCCTGCCCCTGTGACCTCAGCAGCAACCTTAGACGGAAGTGGGGGCAGATGGATGCGTGAGAGAGTGAATGCATGAGTGACAAGGAACTGAACCCGGAGCGCCCCCAGGACCACAGAACCAGGAGAAGCAGCACCGATGATCCCAGCCCAAGCCTCTGGCCACACCTCCATAATTCCTTCCACGTGCAGCTGGCAACCCAGGCAGGTGCCACAGAAGAGGCAGCCGTGGAAAGTAGCTAGCGTGTAAGGAGAGAAGGAAAATCAGGAAGAGTTTAGGCCTGGAGTTGGGAAATTCAGACAAGTGTGTGAGGGTGCATGGGTGTGAGCATGTGTGTGGATACATGAGTGGCTTTATGTGCAAGTGTGCATGTGTCTGTTTCTGAGTGTGCATTGCATGCGTTTGTATGTGAGTGGGTGAGTACATACGTGTGTGTTTTCTCCCTCTGGGAAAAGGCTGGGAGATGGATAATACTATGTTGTTGCCGTAAACTGTGAGATTTACAAAAAGAAGCACTTCATACTGTCACCATGGTGGGTTTTGGCCCTTCTGCAGANCAAGAAAGCTGGTTTGTAAGGCGTCTTTCCCAAGCTGGNATATGAACTNCANCCTCCTGAAGCCACAACTAGTCCTCTTTCTACCCCAGACATAGAAATGAGAGGAAAGGGAGCATGTTTCCAGCCCTGTCCACTGAGCAAATATGGACGGCAGTATCTTCTTTGCCTCCATTATCAAGCCCCAATCCTCAACTGAACTGTGATTTTCTAAAAGAGAGGATGGTGGGTACCAGGAGATACTACTATCATCAGCGTGGGTACCAATCCCGTTGCACCCTCCTCTTGCTGCTCAGCGCTCCTCCACATCCTCACCGGAGTTACCCTTCCCTCTACTCACACATTGAGTTGGTGGGGCCTCACTGTCTCTCAATGGTGGGGCCCATTCTGTCCTCTGTGGGCATTAGAATGTTGCTGTTTCCTTATGATGGATGGAAGCAGATGACTGAGTCAGAATGATGACAAGCAGTCAAAAGTGGCACCTTACAACCACTCTTCACTGATGGGCACTTGGAGCCAACTCCCACACAAAGGTCGTTAACCAGCAGGATGAGANGGTNCCTGTGACCTTTTTCACCTTTTCCATATCTTCTAGAGTGTCCATTGTAAGTGTTTGTTTTATGACTGAGGAAAGCACAATTTCTTATAGGAAGTGAAGATATGTCTCCCAAAGACCCAGGTGCCTTGACCACTAGCACCCACTGTATTAACAATAAAGNAAATAAAGCAGATAGGGACAACTGAGGTCCCTGTTCCACGAGGCTGATGTACAAGGTAATGAACATGAGAAGTTCAGTAGACTTAACTGAAGGGTGACCATTGGCGACAGAGGGAGACCTTTCTTTACATAAGGGATTGCAGAGGGACGTTAACAGAACACTCACCATGAGTCCCAGGTCTGTGAAAGGACCCAAGGAGCGTTAAGATGTGTGGTTTTAGAGGCTTCTCATTTTCCCTTTGGTACCTCAGTTTACCTGTATAAAACGAGAAGAATTTAGACTGGATGATTCCTAAGGGACCCTGCAGTCAAGAAGAAAGGAAATTTTTAAATGTAAAACTTCCCACTCTATCAACCTCCAGTACAGAGACCCCAACGACCTCAGAGACCAAGCAGATCTGGAAACTCAAAACTTAAATCAAACCAGCATATGCAAGCATTGAGATGTACAGCCAAGGTCCTGGAAGATCAGGTACAAAGCAAGCATTGAGACCTACAACCAAGGTCCTGGAAGATCAGGTACAAGGATGAAACACCTCTAAAATGTTCTGAAGAACAACAGGGAAGACTTCTGGTTGTGAAAGACTCTCTCCCCCCCTACAACCCCTCCTCTTCCTTTTCTTCTCCCTCTCCCTCTCTCCTCTCCCTCACTCCCTCTCTCCTCCTCCCTTCTCCACCCCTCAGTATTGTGCAGGGAGCTTGGCTCTTGGTGCCACTGGTGCTGAGTGAGCATCAACTTAGTTGACACCACAATGGCAGAAGCTTCTGGAAATCCACATCCACTGCTTCCACAGTTTTTATAATCCATGGCAGCTGTCTCTGGAGGAAGTCTTACTTGGGGCAGTCAATAGCTGAGTTGTGCTGGCTAAGAAAGGACNCAGAGAGACAGGTGGTTGTCATGTCCTGCGGCACCTGCACAGACCCTTACCAAGGTCACCAGAGCATCTCTGGATCTTTACTGAGCACAGGTTTTGAAAGGCCCTGGTCTCATCCAGTTTAGAAACCAAGATTCAAAGAGGAATTGTGACTCATCTAAGATCCAGCAGGAAGCTGATGGGAGGTACAGNAAAGTACAGGTCCAGCTCTCCATGGTCTGCGGCTGCTGTCTTTAAAGCCCAGAGAAATGAGCACAGCAGGGGCCAGGAACTCGGGACTCATGAACTTGTTCGGCTCTTCTCTACCCCTCTCAGCCCCTTGAGCTGGCCATCTGCTCTTTTCCAGTCAACCTCCTTCAGCAATGTTACCCTCAGGGTGAAGCCGGGTCTGAAGCTCCATGTTCAGACAGTGCCTCTTCTTTATTCTACCTCAACCAACACTGACCCAAGACTTCTTCNTTGGGAACAGCAGACTTATGTGGCCTTAGGGACTCCCAGCTACGTGACCACTCACATCCAGATGAGCACAGAACCTGCTTTGAAACCGACAGCCAGTTCAGTCCCCCCAGGATGGGCTTCGAANAGTCACAAGTGCCTTGGAAAGAATGTCATTCCTTTTTTTATCCTTTTTAAAAAATTTGTCATGGTGTTTTGTTTTTTCATTACAGGATGAAGGATAGCTCCTGGTAAAACCAGTGACCCCTGGATTTGTCTCCATATCTTAGCAATCTGCTCCGTAGTCCATCAAAGAAATGGCAAGGCACTAACGACACTTTTATTATCAACCTTTACACTTTGTCAAAATTAAAATGAAAACCCAACATTCATATGTAAATCCAGCCACCTTCTGGGTTCCCCTTATCCTTTATCCCTTCCACAAAATTACAGATTATTAAGAAATGTTTGAAGAGAGGGAGACAGGCTTCAGGGGAGTGTGAAGGAGGCAGGGCGAAACAAAGGGGTGGAGGAGGCAGGGTTCTTTGACCTTGGCCTTGTCTTTCGTGCTCAGAGGCATCTCAGTTTGTGATTCCACGGCTCTTCCATTGTCTAAGATGTCCTGGTGCTGGCAGACCCTGACTCAAGCTGACTCATGCAGGCAGGCTCACAGGGGAACCGAGGCCTTGGGAAGGAAAGGAGATAATGGAGTGGGGGACGGTGGTCTTGCTTGCATATGCTTCTCTTTGATGATGAATTATGCATAGCTGAATATGACTATGGACACCTACAGCGTAAGTCCTGGCTTTAAATTTTGTCACCAAATCTCAGATGTGAGAACTGGAGGAAGAAAACGAAACTACCTAGAAGGTGAAAGTCTATAGGCAGAGTCCACCTGCCCTTTTGAATGTGAACTCAGAAGAGTGGCTGGTTGACACAAGGACTGCATTGCCATGGAAGTTCGGGAGGGCAAGGAGCCGAGTCTCCTTGAAATGAAACAGTCTGGGAAATGAGAGGTTGTGAATGGTCTTTATGGGGTGGCAGACAGACTCTTTAAGTGGTTCTGAGTATTCCACATCTGCCGTTCATACCTCTCCTTCTCACTCCCACCGAGGCCCACCAGACCCACTACTGCCTCCAGCCATGAAGCAGAGTTGTGTTGTGCGAGGAATGTACAGTGTGTGTCGATGGTTCAGTTATACAGAATCACAGCACCCACTTCNTAAGACTCCTCTGCCTCACCAGAAGTAAGGAGACACACAGTCATACTGCGGACACCCATGTGCAAAGAACTGTGCAAACCATCTACAAGGACAAGATGGCCANCAAAACTAGCACTTAGTCCCCTGCTTGNAAGGACTATGCTTCTAGCAACCACACATGTAGGGAAGCAGATCCTTCCCAACCAACCTAAAACCCCTTGACCAAAGCCCAGAGAGGCCCTAAGCAGAGGGTCAAGTCAGNCAGTGCAGTCTCTTGATTCATAGNAGCTATGAGACACCTAACAACTTCTGTGGTGGTTNTTTGTAGAGCTGTAGAAAATGATCACCAAAAATAAGGTAGAAGAGTATTTGTAAGCCAGAAGAAGTAATGGAAATCTGACATATGCCAACATATCACACTGGCTAGTCCTAGTTTGAAGAAATCTTTGAAGTCAGGCATGCCAGAGCGAGAAAGTGGGTGGTGAGTGAGAGATGAGACCAGCTCAGAGAAAGGGTTTCTAAGATGTAAAGGCCAGCACTGTCTTCGGCCTCTATTACAACAAATCCACCGGGGGAAATATAGGGTCATTGGGGACCTCTAGACCCTCTCTCAGCAGTGCTTCCCCTGGGTATACAAGATGGGAAAGTGGACATTGATGCCTGAAGGCATATCTACCATAGCCCATCCATAGCCTGGAAGTTGAGGACCACTTATACATCAGTCAGCATCCACCAGAGGGCTTGCACTAGAAAAGGGACACNGAATCTTTTTCCTCACCCTTAACTTAGAAACAGTCTGGTAGATAGCTTTGTATAAGAAGAAGAGCTGGAGACTAAGGTACTGAGCTGGGATCACCTAGGAGACAGCTGCCTCATGACAAGCTGAGGGAGGAGATGCCCGTGGGGTGGGGAGAATTGAGTGTGATAGCCATAGGCAGGATCTGGTGAGCAGTGGATGTAAGCAGGGAAGAGATGAGAGAAGAGGGAGGGGGAGTCACGGGGATTCAGGTTTAGGGAGGGTAGCGTTCTGTTTGCAGGACTAAGCTTGGCAAGACCCAATTTCTCTGACATGACAGCCAGTTCACAGGACCATCTGGAACTGTCACATGGGCATAGGTTGACTGTGGCTGAGTTCAGTTCTAGACCAGCCAAACATCCAGACTCTCAGTTTAGAGCACATTTTTTTTTGCTTTTGAAAACTATAATAATTCAATTAACTCTTCCAGAATTTCATACATGCATACAATGTATTTTGGTTATAGTCACCGCCTTACTCTTCCTGACTGTTCACAGATCAACCACCACCTCCCTACCACCTCCCAACTGTGTGTTTTGTTTCATTGTAAAACTCACGAAGTCCTGGATACAGAGCCATCTACGGCATGGCCGACCTGTCAGAAGCCACACCCTTAAAGAAAACTGACCTCTCTCCCCCAGAATCTATCAACTGTCAATATGTCAATAACTCTTCAGTTAGAGGTAAAGAGAGGCTTGTCTCACACACACACACACACACACACACACACTGGAACATTAACTGGCTTGGTCTTGTCTAGGTCTTATGCAAGTGCCGCAGCTGCTATGAGGTCACGAGTGTGGTGGTCCTGTCATGTCCAGTCGATACTGTTTCACCCCAGTCCTCCCCACCTTCTGACTCTTACAGNCTTTCTGCCCCCTCTTCTTCAGTGGTCCCTGAGACTAGGAGGAAGAGAGCTGAGTGCTGCGTAGACATTTATTCTCTNCACAATGACCAGTCATGAGTTCCTGCCTTCGTTACCATCTCCTGCATGAAGATGCTTCTNCAATGACATGTGAGAGCTGCACGTGTGCTCTTGTCCACACAGAGGCCATCCAGCCACAGAGGAATGGCTGGCCCAGGCAGGCCTGGAACCACCATTATGCTTAACTCTAGAAGCAGTGGAGCCAGTAAACCTTGTTTTCCTTCGTGAAGTGTCTGTTCAGATATTTTGTGTATTTTTATTAGGTTGTCTGCTTTTTAACTCTTGATTTGTAGGAGATTTTTATAGCTCCTGGAAGCCAGTCCTTTGCTGAGACCATATGTGTTGCAAATATTTCCTCACAGTGTGTGGCTTCCCCTCTCCTTTCCTCAGAGAGAAATATTTTAATAAATCCCAGTTGTTCCTGTTAAAATATATACATATACCACTGTTCCAAANTCACAAAAGTATCTTCTGATATGTGTATGTGTGTGCACGCACATACCACTGTCCCAAGTTCACAAAAATAGCCTCCTGATATGTGTGTGCTGTCTTTTATGCCTAGAGCTGTGCTCCATCTTGAATTATTTTTCATATATTAAATGAAGTGTTATCTTCCATATGGCCAAGCAGTGGTCCCAACACTTCTTTTAGTGGATCTTCTCTCCTAAACTGCTCCAGGACTTNCTTCTGTGGAAGATCAATTGACTGCGTAATGGCGCATCTATTTCCGGACTCAGCCTCATCGGNGGNTCCAGCTNTCAGGCAACACCACACTGTTTTGATTACTGTCACTTTTATTGTCCATCAAAGAAAGGAAAATTAGAACTTTAGAGAGAAAAGAGAGCACAGCCATTGAAATACCAGTAACCCCAAATGTCAGCAAGGGCCTTGAGATGAGAATCTAAAACAGCAAGACTACTGTGGAAAAGCCATGGCTTCGTGTAAAGCTAGAGTTACACCCTTCCCATGACCCAGTAATTTNAAGCCAAGGTTAGAGACACAAACACATGTTCACATATTAACACTTGCACTGTTATTACAGTAGTGGCTTCTTGGTCAATATTCCAACCTGGAAATCATTGGCTGTTCCTCACCAGGTGACTGGAGATGCACACCTGTGGAAAATCCATTCTGCAGAATTCTNTCCCACAGTAAAAAGAAACAAGCTGTGGCTAAGCACAACAGCATGGGCNAGTCTCCAAAACATGACACCAGGTAAAAGGAAACAGACGCAAAGAGCACCTGCTGCATAGCCCNGTGTGTAGAAGGTTCTAGAAAGAACAGTGTTAATCCATGATCAAAGGACTCTTGTTAACAGTGGTTGTTTCTTGGGTCAACTGTCTAAGAGAAGGCGAGAGGACTCTCTAAAGATGGGGGAAATTCTCATACTGTGAGTTACAGATGTATGCTTCTGTTAAAAATGGGTCAAACTCTGCACTATGCCTCAGTTAAATGATTCAATAAAAATGGATGCTAAAGCCAGCTGCAAGAGGACAGGGAGGGAGGTATGCAGTGGGTGGTGGAAGTGAGAAACAGTTGGGGAAAAGTATATNTATAGGACTAGAATGAGGGGTGAAGAGATGATTCCATCAGTAAGTGATTGCTTTGCAAGCACCAAGGACCTGAGTTCAAGCCTCAGCACTCACGTAAAAATCCAGGTATGGCTGTATTCACCTGTAATTCCAGTGCTGGAGTGCTGGCTAGGCCGAGAGAGGATGACCCCTGGGGCTCACTGGCCACCTAGTCTAGATGAGCTGGTGAACTCGTTTCTGTAAGAGCAACTGTCTAGAAAGGCAAGATAAAGAGCAATTGAGGATTACACGTGACATTGACCTTCAGCCTCCCATGGACACACACATACAGGAAAATTCACATACATTCATAAGTGCATACACACACCAAAAGAAGAAAGCAAAGAGCATAATCAGAAGGTCACTATTTTATGTGCTAACCTAAAAAAATGATAATTCAAAAAAATATTTTCAAAAGTTAGCCAAAGACATTTCAGATTTTTTATTACATTTATTTATTCATGTGGGATGGTGAACATGTGGAGGTCAGAGGACAACTTGCAGAAGTCAGTTCTTCCGTTCCACCCTGTGGGGAGTGAACTCAGGTCTGCAGGCTTGGCAGCAGGCGCCTTCGCCTGCTGAGCCATCTCTCTGGCCCAAAAATAGTTTCTCTACTTCAGGCTGTTGTGTGGTCCTTGGATAAGATTCTATGACTCTCCAAGAAGAGGCTAAAGCTTGCAACGGCTACTTTGGCCATTGCTGTGGTTGATTCCATCCCTCCTTCCAATTCACCAGCGAAGTCNCGAACTAGCATGTGACCTCACATGGAAACAGGTCTATGGAGAGGTCACTGTCAAAGAGATGGTTACTTTGCAGCTGAGCAGGTCTCCAAATCCAATGTGATGAGTATCCTTAAGAAAGAGGGGACATCTGAATACAGTTACCCACCAGGGGAGGGACATATGAAAACTGAAATTCTGCTGTGACAAAAACCCTAGCACAGACCCTTCTCTGTTGCCCCCAGAGAGGGCACAACCAGCCAGACACTCAGCGGTGTTGCAAGCCCCTCTGTGTTGCGCTTTTTTATGGCTAGTCTGGCAAACCAAANATACTGATACACAGAGACACATGGGCCCTGGGGGTTCACTGGCCAGCCAGTGTAGCCAATCAATGACCTCCAGGTTCAGTGAGAGACTGTCTGAAAAAATAAAGTGGAAAGTGCACCGTCATGTGTACGTTCTCCACATCCATACATACATATACAAACGTCACAAAATTGACAGTGTGCCCTGACTTGAGTGACATGCGATGTCCCNCAGAACTTTGCCATCCCGTCTCCAAAGTCCCTAAGGCAAATATCATTCCCATTTTGTAGAAAAAACGAGCAAAACTGCCATCAGACAGTGTGACTCTTGGTAAGCCCAGCTCTTGTATTATACCAATCATATGATCTTTGTCCCAGGGTCCTGGGGGCCACTCCCTGCTGCANATTTGGGTATGTTCCAGGTGGGACNGAGGAAAATGGGACAGCCAGAGNTCTGGGCACCTGACTCATCTGGCTCACCAACAGACAGACTCCAGGCCCTAAGAATGCAGCAGCCACAGACCAATTGTCACTGCCTCACTGGGGACAGACTACAACACCTTCCCCAGCCCTCTAGTTCCCTGAATATCCTACAACCCCTAGGCACAGGGATCCTGGAGGAATCTGGTGTGAAAGCTTCCTGGTGACCAGCCCAGGCCATGCTTTTAGTCACCTGAGCATCCTGCTCACCCTGCCCCAAGCCCCTGGAGACACGAAGCAGCCTGTGTGCACTGGAGTGGCCCAGAGCAGGACTTGCAAAACAAAAAGACCATTTCATAATCTTCTCCAAAACAGCTGAGCAGCATGATCCTTTATTACCTATGGACGGAAATGGGAAAGTCAGAATCACTGCAATAACTAGTGAGAACCCATTCTGATTAGAGATGTACACCCTTTTTAACNGAGGTAATAACAGGGGAGCCGCCTTNGCCAGGGTTAGCAAGGAATGTGCAGATTAACGCTGCAGCCAGATGACTTTTGAAGCTGAGTTTCTATTAAAGTCACTGCCAAAAACGTCACTTTATCTTCCCTCCGATGAGTCTCAGATTTTATCTCCCTTTTTATTTCTTTTGTCCTTAATTTTAAATCCTTTTTATTATTATTTTTTCCCATGTAAGCACCAAAGGGGGCTGTTGGATACTCATTCTTTTCGAAGTGATTAGCCACAAGAGAGGTGTTCGCTTCATTTGGGTTGCATTTTATAACCAAACCACAATAAAAAAAATGTATTCACAAAACTGACTTTGCCTGTGCCATTCAGACGCAGCCGTGTCCTTCCCTGTGAATTTCAGCTCAGCTGTCCAGTGAATGAGCCCTCACTGGAAGACAGAGTGAGTAGTGGTCCTTTATGTCATATCTCCTNATGTAACCCTAAGATCATCTTTTATCTGCCTACTAGAGAAAATACAAAATCTTCATTTAATTGTGCAATAATTCAGCCTTTCCAGACCTCAAACTGACTGCAGATATGAAAAGGAAGTTATCCTTGCTTGGTCCAAGAGAGAACTTCAAGTTTGCAAAATCTTCTGCCTTTGGTGTCTCTGTGTCTTCCTAGATGAGTTGCTTGCCCCTGACTCAGGGGTAGAAGGGAGTGATATGTGGCCCACAGGGCACAGCAGAAGAACATCTTGGGTGTGTGTGAAGTTGCATCTCTTCTCCAGTGTTAGAGAATGATTATCTCCTCTGGTATGATNTGTCTGTCTCAATTTAATGTACCTGCAATGTTTTAAATTAATTTCCATCAGTAACAAGGCACAAAAGAGCATCCTCCGTGCCTTGTCNTTACTCAGTAAGAGGCAGTGCATTGATCTTTATCTATTTTTCGAAGTGTGGCTGGGCTAAGGAGAATTTACATCAGATAGTGTGACAGGACCTGCATCCAGGCAACCAACGTTTTCCTGCCTCTTCTTGCCATGATGAAAAGCTTCAACAGACAAATATGGGCAGAAACCTAGTGCCACCAATCCAGGGTCAAGGCATCTGGCCCTTGCTCTAAGCCTCGACAGCTTTACCTGTAAAGTGGGAAGGAAAAGAAGAAACACATTGTGAAGACCCTCCCTGCCGTTAGTAGTCCTCCCTCAACACCTGGGTACTGAGGAAAGTACCATCTAGCAAGTGCAGGCTAGGTGTCTGCAGCTTTCCGTGATGTTTCTACCCNATACAATTGCTTCACCCAGTTGATTCATCCCTGTTTTGTGAAGGAGCAAATCAAGGCTCTAAGAGACACTGTCAGCAGCCTGCATGATGCCAGACAGCAGGAACCATCCAATGATGCCCAGGGTGGGCTCTGAAGGATCAGAGATGTGGCCAGGTAGCTGCAGGACCAGAGCTGANGGAGCCCAGGGCGCTCATGCCTGCTCTCCCAATGCACTGCGGAGCTGTTATCTGGTTCTTCCTTGATGCTTCTCAAAAGGGTTGAAAACCACTGAGTCTAAGAGAGTAGAGAAAATCTCCAAAGGGTAATAAAACTGGTACTTGGTTATTCAGAAGGCCAACTCATTGAGCCTTCAGACAACCTACCNCTCACTCACAACGGCTGTCCAGGGACTGTCCATGGCCACGTGGGCAGCTGGGTCTCTACGTGCTTCCTGAAGAAGCACACAGATGTCCAGGCAGTCTCGGCCTGTCTGCCANGCACTGGGTTGCCTCAGGGATGAGATTTGGGTTTTCAGTCTTGGAAAATGAAAGCCGTAGAAAGAAGGGAAGAGGGTTTGCTGGGACAGAGAAAGAAAAAAAAATTCAATATCGTATCTCACTTCTTATTCAGGCCAAATGAAAAGTCCTCATTATTAAATCACAAAGCAATTAAAAAATTAAAAATTTCATAAGACCCCACATAAAAAGAATGCAAGTGTTTAATGATGGATTAGGATGTGGAAGCAGGAGGAGACGAAGAAGTGGAGGCAAGCCTGTCTCAGGGGGTTCCCTCTCCGGCGGCGATGGCAGTTTCTGCCTTCACCTCATGCCAGCCACAAGAACTAATAAATTCCGGGCTCCCCTGCCTAGAAGCCAAGGCCGATTAATATCTGCCCACCTTGTTACCTAATTCATTATGGAATAGCAGTTAATTTGATTTGATATTATTTTAATAAAATTCTGTAATATATTAGATTGTTTCAGGCTATCAAAATAATTTTCCAATTATTACAGTTACTCAAGCAGGTCCCTTTTTCCCCCCTTCACGAGCAGCAGTTGGTCCGACTCGGAATACATTAGCTTCTACAGCTTCATCATGGCCAGAGGAGTGGGGAGCCATGCATGGCTACCCAAGAGCTACTGTCAAGAGTGGGGAGCCTGCAGTTCACAACCCAAGGCACAGGCTGGTATGAACCTGCGCTTCTCTGACCCTGTGGTGATGCCCCTTCAACCGCTAGGTTACATTTTAAGAGAATGTCATAATTGATTTTTATTTTTAAATAGCTAAAAATTACTCAGTAGCAATTGAATTCAGTAATTCTACATCAGTAATGATTTGTGGGCCCAGTGATCTAGTTTGTGTAAAAAAAAAAAAAGTCCAAGTTTAAGCCGACTGTGATGATGTCTAGTCAACCCCCAGCTCATGGGGTGCGAAAGCAGGGTCCTTCCATCTTTTGAGCCTTGTGTGGGATACCAGTTCCAACACTCTCTGTAAAACTGGCCAGTGCTGATGTGGAGTTGGTACTAAGAAATGTATTCTCTCTTCCTGTCAATCCCCCATGGAGGTAAGAGAAGAGAAAATGAACACCTTGGGTGGTGACAAGGGAAGGGACTCTTGGCTTGGAGCAGGAAGTCAGGGTTTGAGTTCTTGGTAAAGTGTGCTGTTCTCTGTGTGGTTACACAGTGGAGAATGAGGACTCTTCTTTTTGTCCCTGGACTGGAGAGTCGTGTCTCTTTATCAGTGTTTCTCTGATCGGGCCTCCTTAGCAGGCTGAGATATTTGGTATGCTCCTTTATTCATTCATCAAACATTCCCCAAGCTCTTTAGATATGTTGGGCATCAGGCTACAGTGGCAGAGGGGTGTGAGCAGAGGATAGACAACACTCCTCTTACACAATTTGCTTAACACTACCAGCCTCCACTGTTGCACATACTAGGTGTTCATGAATGCAGTAGATTTGACTGACTGATTGGTCACAGCAGTAGCATGTATTAACCAGGTGATCACATAAAATTGAAATAGCCAAATGGCCATATTAGAATCTATAAAGGACAAAAACACACAGGGCCGTGAGAGCTGACAGCCAAGGGACCTGCTCCAGGCAGGCTACAGAGAACTAGAGATTGAGCCAGGAACCGCCCTGTAAAGGACCTGAGTGCCTCAGCAGAGCCCAGCATGAGCCAAGGCTCTGTGGCAGGGTTGGCAGAGGGTGTCAAGAGACAGCTGAAAGGACCAGATGGGCAGAGATGGAGAGAGACCAGGTCCCTGTGGGTCTCCTGGGGTCCATGACCTTTGCCCTGGGAACCACAGGTAGCCAAGAGGTATCAGAAGGCAGTGTTTTGTCTAGAGAAGATTTTTCTCACAGTGTGATCACAATGAAGCAGGGGTTGGGTAACCATGGAGAAGTCACACTGAGTGCTCACCGAAGAGGGGACACCAGCCTGGAACTAAACAATGTCAGGGGAGACTCCGGAGCCTGGGGAGTTCACCCAGGCCTGAGAAGCAGGCAATACCAAATAATCTGTCCTGCCAAGCTAGGTACCAAAAGATTCCCACTTCCTCCCAAGGATGAGTGCAGGACCTGCTGAGCAGTCACTTGGTAGCTGGACCTCCACTGGCTCCCTAACATCCCCATTAGTGCCTCTCTGCCCTTGGAAGAGAGGGTGGACATGGCTCCCAGTGTTAGTTAAATGACTGTGGTCCACTCCCATTGCCTGTCACAAGCGCCTTGGGGATCAGTAGGGGGGCTTAAGGAGTGACTAGCCCATGATCAAAAAGGAACAGGGGTCCAGGAGATCCAGGTTCAAAGGACTTAGCTTGGAATTCTATGATGCCCGCTNGCACTCATCTCTCAGTCTCTTTGTCCTTACCTGAAGAGAACAGAGCTGAGGGTGACGTCATTTGAGGTCTGCCTATAGGTCACAGGAGCCAGAATCATATAGACCCAGTGGACACCAGGGACTGCTGGGTCCTTGATGAGTAGGTCCACAGCAGTGTTGCTATCCGATGGGGGGGGGTCACTGAGCTATGCCTGGCCTGGGTGGGGACAAGACTGTCGGGAGGGAGCATTGGAACTCAGGCTCCAGTAACCAAGCTGGGCAGGAGGCACTCGGATGAGGAAAAGNGCATCTCTCACTCACTGAGAAAACAGCTTTAGCTGAGGATCTATTATGTGCCAGCTCCCATCCACAGCCAGAGACCTACAGATGTGGACATATTGGCCCTGGGACTCTGGGATCTTCCCACGACTGGCTGNTAGAGTGGGAAAGGCAAGGTGTCAAGGACACAGGGTGGTACTTGCTCAGGAACGCCTCCAAGGTGGTGGGGATGGCTTACACAGGTGACAGACTGAGAGGACAACACCTTAGAGAACCAGCAGCAGCAGCAGCAGTGAAGAGATGCAGTGGTGTGGTACCTTCTGAAAGGATGACTTGTTAGTTAGAGCAGAAAGCAGGCTGGTGGCCAAGCGGAAGGTCTGAGGCAGCACCCTGACATGTAGTCCATCAGAAGTTTCTCAGAGGGTGAGTGACCAGGGAGCAGAAGAGGCTTGCCTTGGAAGACCAGCAGGACACGACCTGAGCAAGGGAGGGAGTAGGGGCCCCAAGGTCTGAGGTATGAGTCACAGCACTGCTGTCCCGTAGAAACTGCAGGGGCACAAAGCAAGGGGGTGGTGAGAAGCCTAGGAGCTACTGTAGCATTCAGGCAGGGTGAGCGAGTTGCCATGGAAATAAGGGTGTGCCTCAGAGAGACAGTATTGGGTTGGGTTTGCCTTAATGGTGTGTTTGGACAGCTTCCCACGACCTAAGCTGTACCCAACAAGTCGAGGCCCTGAAGACACTTCCGGAAAGTTGGGCAATGACAGAGTCCTAAGGGCTCTTCCAGGCTCTCATTCCCACCCCCCAGCCTGGATCCTAGAAGCTTCCCCACCACCAACCACAGGCCATGTTACTCAGCTTCTTTAAGAGACTCTAAGAAAGTGCCTCAGAGCCAGCTGCACGTTTGTAAGGACAAAGATCATGGATTCCCATACGGGTGGCTGCTTCATCCGACCTCTATCTGTCGGTCCCAAGGTGAGGGGAGTGTGTCCAGGGGCATATGCATCTACTCCCATAGTTAGCTTAAGAGATCATATGGAACATGGGGTGTGGGGGGAGTTACCATGTGATACTCCATTTGCAAAGCCCCCTCTGTGGTGGGCTTATGGTGGAGAGGGAGTTCAGTGAAAAATGAAAAAACCCTGAGTGCTTTGTGTTCACTCTCCCATGGCTACAGACTGCAGCCTGTGATCACCCGAAGCCAGCCTTCAGAGTGAAGCTGTGCTCTCTGTCCTATGCCTGTAGACTACAGCCTGTGGTCACTGAGGCCAGCCTTCAGAGCAAAGCTGCCTTTACCCAAAGCAAGTTCCCATTTTTCATGGGGACTCAATGTGACTGGCTGAGTAGCCCTTCCAAAGATATATGTCCATCCTGAACCTGTGATTGTATGGGGAGAGGGTTTACAAGTAAAACTGACTTAACCAATCTCAAGATGAAATCATCTTGAATTATGTGGGTAGACCTTCATGCAATGACAAGTGTCTCTTTAAGAGCAAGATGAGGGTGCTTGGAGATGTGTGAGCCGACAGAGGCAGCTACCAAGAGATGCTGCCACAAGCCACAGGGCACTTGCAGTCACCAACACTGAATGGGGTACAACAGCTCCTCCGTTCCTATTGAGCACACCCATCGCTGTGATCCTGGGCTCCTGACTGCCAAGACTGTAAAAGAATAGAGTTGAGTTGTTCTCAGCAATCTGTCTGTGATACTTCNTTCCAGTGGCCTTAGGAANAAACCCACCTACATATGTGAGTGGACAATTTTTAGATCAGATAGCAAAAAAAGCCCATAAAAAANAAAAGTAATGTTTTTAAATAAACAATGACTCATTTAAATATATACCTGTCTGGGAGAAAGACTTATGGGATATATATGGACNTAATTCAAGAATTTTATTTAAACAATATTAACTGAAATTAATATTAACAGAAATCTGAGTTGGCCCACAAAATGACAAAGCAGTGCATTGCACTTGACACCTGACCCCTGGTTGATAGTGTGTCTGAGTGGGGCAGGAGGTGACACAGAGGAGATGGGTAGCCAGCCAAAGTGAGAATGCCCAGATCCCACACGGAAGCTGGGTGGTTGCCTTTCCAGCTTGTCCTTATGAGACTGAAGGTCGCTGTTCCAAAGATGCTTTAATACCTAATCTGCTAACCTCATGCAGAGCCCTGAAATTGCTGCAAGATGGTTATAAAGTCTTTGTGTGGATGGCTTTTCCATTCGGTGGTAAAACTGGAAGGCCTTATCACTCTTTTATAACTTTCCATATAATTTTTATGAATCCAAACAGCTAGCATCAAAGAGTCCAGGATGCAATTGCCCCTGTGATCCAAGCTAAGTGACAGAACCAAGTGGCTGAACACATGTGATCTGCTCNGACAACTTGGCCAGAACACAGCATGGGAGTAGAGGGATACAGGAGGAGCCTCAAATGTAATCATCACTCTTGGTTCCTGAAGACAGCCATAAAGAAAGAGGCAATAAAATATGGGATCACCCCGTCCTCAGTGTTCTTGCCCATCGCATACAGAAAGGTTTACCAGGAGAGCTCAGAGGCAGAGTGGGCTGTACTGAGGTCATCCCTGGGAGGAACCATCTTGCTGAGGTTACCATTCCAANGCTCNAGTCAGCTCCAACACTCGTGAGACATGCTGCAGGGAGGTAGAAAGAGAGCATTCCACTTGATAAACTACTCCAAAGTGACCTGTGCCCCCACAAGCTGTGTGACATTNGGAGGCTCATCATCTGCCATCTCAGTTCAAAGAGACAACCAGAGCATTGTTCTGAATGGCCTGAGGGTTAGAAAGGCTGTGGGAAAGAAGCGCCATCCCAAACCNTAGCTGTTGTGTTGGGATCCGGGAAGGAGGGGACAACTGACTCCATAGCTAAAAGCAGTTATGAAGTCAGACAGACCTGCCCAGGTCATGAAGTGACAAGTAAATCCAGAAGAATTTCTTTCACCTTCCTCAGTCTCAGGTGGGATGATCTCATCAGTGGTCCACATAGAGTGACCATGCTCTTAAAGCTCACTGTTGATGCCGCAAGCCTCTGGATCTCAGGCCAGATCCTCCTGGGTACAGANAAGTGTCTNTATGGTGTGGNAGAGGGGACACTTCACNTCNTATCCAGGGAACACCATGTACTGAGGAAGATCAGGGCTGGTGAAGATTCCACAAGCCAGGCAACATGGCTGCCAGTGTTCACTAGAAGCTGGGAAGAGCCACAGGCTGGAGTTTCCTTCAGAACTTCTAGAAAGAAGCATGCCTTGACTTCAAACTNTCATGGTGTGTGTTAATTTGTTGCTAATGTCCTGGAACATTGGAAGACCACCTTAGCATGCCTTGTTCCCTCAGGGGAACAGTTGCATGGCAAGTTGTAACAGCAGGGTGTCGATCTTTATTAGAGGAAAGGGAGAATCCTGATNACATTGTCACCTCAGTCCCCAACCCCCCACACCCATGTGGGAATCCACTCACACTAGACACATCTTCCTATAGCCTCTGATGTCAAATGAGGTTTCTAGAAGAATCCAAGGCAGCATGACAAAGGTCACGGGGCAAGTCACATTGTAGTGAAGGTCACACAGTGAGGGTAGAGTTGGTATACAACCTGATTGCTTCTGATCAGAAATTGTGTGTTTCTGTCTTCTTTTTACTTTGTTGTTTTGTCTTGAGTTGAAGAGAAGTTGCGTTGACTCAGGCTTTCTTGATATTGTGACCAGGTACTTGAGAGAAGTAATTTGGGCAAGAGGCCAGGGTTTGGAAATGTGGTCCCCATGAAAACTCCTGGGGCCAANCAGTTCAATACAGAGGTCGTCACTTACTGGGTGGAGAGGGTGAGACCTGGAGAACCCAGGGTGNCCCCAGAAGGGCTTGTTGCTTTGGTGAGTGGCACATGGTGAGCACCTGTGTGTTCTGGTCACAGCTGACTCCAGGGCAGCAGGGCCACCATTCAATGGATGCTGATGAAGCTGAATGTCTCTCTGCTTCCCACCTCCCCCAGGTCTTCCTCTAATCACACTACAACCTACTTGTCCTCCAGAACAGCAAGGGTATCCATTGCCAGGAGAAGGGAACACCCTCAATATGAAGCCTAGAATTGCTGAATGGTGACCCAGCACTCCTGAGGTACACTGTGCCTGGCTTCCCAGAAGCAGTCCCAATAAATGTGCACCAGTTGCCCATAGCAGGATCTCAATCTCACACTGTCATAAGTCCCTCCCATCCAATATCCACTCTACACTTAGTGCTTAGGAATCTCTGGGGTTTGTTTCAGGGAAGATTCTGAAGGAGACGAGGTCATGGAAGAGATTACTGCTATTTCCTTGAAGACGTCTCCAGAGGTGTCAAGGACAGCCCTTCCAACCCAACAGAAAAGATGAGCACGGGGATCTGAGAGACTTGGTATTTAACATTCAAATATGGACCAACATTTCCTACCTGTGGACAGCACCAATCCAGTTAACATGTGACCCTGCCTTGGTTTCCTCGTCTGTAAACTGAAGGTTAAAGAGCCATCTAGAAGGCTTGCTGTGGGATCGAATAAGACATCATTTGTCTTGTTGAGCCGTGATCTTAGACTCAACAAGATAGTCTATTATAGGCTGACCTAGCACTCGCTGTGTAGCCCAAGCTGGCCTTGAAATCATAGCAATCCACATGCCTCAGACTCCAAAGTTCTGGGAGTACAGGAATGCACCAACCATGCCCTGTAAGAAGAACTTCTCACCACAATGCCCAGCTAAGAAAGTATTTTTGAAGGGTGTATAGTAAGACCTTAATGCTAACACAAAGCAGGAGAACTGGGAGACATAGGAGAAAGCTGCTGTGACCTTGGTGAGAGTTTCTTTTTTAAGACATAAAACATTACAAATCATAAAAGAAAAAGTATTGGTAAATTAGACTCAACAATTAGAAGTTTGTCTTCTTTGAAAGATACTGTTTAATGATTGAAAAGATAAGCCACCAAAGGTGTGCATGCGTGTTCGTGTGTGTACGTGTGTGTGTGTGTGTGTGTGTGTGTGTGTGTGTGTGTGTGTGTGATTTATCTGGCAAAGGGCTCCTAGCCAGAGTTTTAATGGCACTTGCAACCAAAGAAGATGTCTAGATAGAAGATAGTATGTGAATCTGTGTCCAGCACCACCAGTCATTACAGAAACACAGGTTTAAAAATAAAATGAGAGACTACTACACATCTGTTAAAGTAGCTTTGTCAGAACCTGCAGCAGGAAGAGCTGTCAGAGACTATTGACTAACCAGAATCCTGCACATTGCTAACAACTGTTTTTAGACAGCTTGACAGTTTCTTACAAAGTTGACATAAACACTTAAACCTGCATTTGAACCAGCATTTCATTCCTAAAAATGTAGCTAAAAATGACAAAAACATACCTACCAAAAAAAGAAGGAAAGAAACCACTTGTGTATAAAAGCTTAGAGCAGATCTATTCATAATCACTGATGACAGAAAATCTGTGGTATGTCCATACAATGGAATACTACTTGGCCATCAAAGGGAATGAAGCACTGATATGTACTGAGTGGAACTCAAATATGTTCTAGTAGGAGAAAGAATGTAGAGGCCAAACCTACCTATTGTGCGACTCCAATATAAAGGGCATATGCACGGAGAGCATTTAACAGCTTCTGAGAATCACAAGTTCTAAATTTGAAGCCCACCTGGACCTTACCCTAACTCCATGACCTGAGACAGTTTGCTCAACTTTTATGTGACTCAATTTCCTGGTTTGTAAAGTAGGAGCAATACAATTACCTAACTCAACTGTATCCATCCATGAGACATGAGGTGCTCTCCAGCCAGCCTCCCAGACACAAAATGACTCAGTGTTAGCTGTAACTACTGCTGTTAGTACTGTTACCATTACAGCTGCACTCACTTCTAAGAGAACTGGACAGACAGTCAGAGCACAGGGAAACCCTAGTTCTTCTGTCTCTTTCACAATTTCATGCATGTATTTTACATACTTGGATCATATTCACTCATTACCCTCTCTCATGCCCCTCCACTCCATCCAAACCCTTCTTCCTCCCAACAAGCCTCTACATCCACATCTTTCATGAGCACACATGACCACTGAGTTTAACTAGCATCACCATGAGCATGAGTGGGGGGCTATTACTTAAACAAGGTCAACGTACCTGTGTCTACACCACTACACCACTGGGGAATATGACTCCCTCTTCCCCAGCCACCATTAATTGCCAATAGCTCCTAGGGAAGGGTGGAGCCTTGCAAGCCCCTCCCCCATCTATGATGAAATGTCGATAGATCCAATCTTTGTAGATCTTGTGCAGATGACCATAGTTCCATGGAGGTCCTGAGTGCAACAGCCATGTCCTGTCCATAAGATGAGGACTGCCAGCACTCCTCCACATCTCTTGGCTTTTACATTCCTCTGCCTCTGTCTTCTCTGCTGTTCCCTGAGCCTTGAGGGGAGGAAGTTGATAAAGATGTCCTGTTTAGGGCTGAACACTCAACAGCCACTAACTCTCAACACTTTGACCCATTATGAGTCTGAACTCACTGCTACTGTGCAATGCAAGAAGAAGCTTGTCTTACCAAGGCTTAGAGATGCACCGGTCTATGTGTATAAACAGAAATGTTTTGTCTAGCTAGGCAAACATCAGTGATGGGTGTCCCCCTTAGGCCTGTGACTTGCCAAGCCATGGGATCCAGGTGCAATGTAGTATGGTCAAAGTGACCAGAACATGGTTTGTGTAGTCAGGTCCTGCCTGGCCCCTCGGTCCTGCAGCTACTTATAAAATAATCACTCAGAGGCTTAATAGTATTTATAATATGTATGGCCTATGGCAGGCTTCTTGCTAGCTAGCTCTTTCATGTTAAATTAACCCATTTCTATTAATCTATGTTTTGCCATGTGACTGTGGCACTATCGGTCTGCTGGCATCTTGCTGCTCCTTGGGCGGTGGCTAGGCATCTCTCCCTGTTCTCTTTTCTTCTCTCTTGGATTTCCTGTCTGCCTCTACGATGCCTTGCCATAGGCCAAAACAGCTTTATTTGTCAGCCAATGGGAGCAACATATATTCACAGCATATAGAAAGACATCCCACAGCACTTCCCCTTTTCTATCTAATCAAAAAAGGAAGATTTTAATTTTAACATAGTAAAATTACATTTAATAGAACAGTTATCAAGCAGGAATTACAGTTATAATATCTANTCTATTTGTATTTGGCAAAATTAAAGTAAGAATGCTGTCCTTTCTGGATGACTCTGCCAAGACAAGGTAAGATGGTCTTTCAAATTTTCTGCTTCTGAAAATGGTCTGTCAGATATTCTAGGCCTGAAGCCAAGTTGGATGCCCCAACGGTGCTGAGAAACTTTAGGTGACTGACTATCCAGGCTGCCAGCTGTCTCTGTCTATTCTCAAAAGATTTCCAAAAGTTACTTGCAGGCATTTCCTGTTTTCTCCGGTATTATTGTATTCCTTCTCAGGTCTTTCATGGGGTTGAAGACAAATAGTTACAGTTGCAATGTATCTTAGCTAGAACATACTAAGTACTAGATTCAGATTCTTCAGGATAGGACAGCTTTTGGAATAATTTCTCTAACATACCATTTACCTATGTTCTGGACATCTCTGGATTTTAGTATGTGTCTGTTGTTTGATATGTTCTTGTTGGCTGTAGTTCCATTTTGCTTGGGTCATTACCCATTATTTCTCCTGGACAATACTTAATAATCATCCCTATTGTATATAGTTTTGTGTTAGGTTAAAACTTTCTTATTTAGACAAAAGGGAGAGATGTAGCGGGTGGCTGTTTGAGCCATGCCCTGAAGCACTACCTCTAGTGAGGGAGCAGGTAACTGTTACACCTGCCTATGACCTTGAGGTACATGCTCCAAGGGCATGGCTGCTGGGGGACCCTTAAGACCTGGGATGCACATATGCACTTGCTCTTTGATACCTTGTGGGTTTGGAGGCTGGAACGGACCAGGGCAGAGCTCGCCAGAAAACAGCGTTGTACCCTGCCTCAACTTTCCAAGATCCTGTGACAAATTCCTTTATTCTGTTTTGTGAGTTAACCCCCAAATCAATTTCTTTGCTCATTAAATAGACTCTGTGGATTGTGGATTGTTAGCAATATAATCACAATAGATTTGGGCTCAGGGTTAGGCCCACTCTTGTCCCTGCAGCTTTGACAACCTTGGATTCCTGAGCCATTAGCCCCTCCTCTACCACATGAAGCTTAGGATCCCTGAGATCCAGCAGAGCCCACCAGCACATGTGTGAGCCACTCATGAGGGGTGAAACTCTGGGTACTGAAGGGTCATGACCCTAGCAGCTGCTGCCACCACTGTTGTCTTCATTTCACAATGGACAAGAGCTGGACAGAGTTGGATCCACACGTGCAGGGTCCTGTGTGTAGCACTAACCACTCTCTCTGGCTAGAACTCAAATGCCATCACACCCTTTGCTCCAATCTGTGGGCCAGCAAGGCAAGTGGTTATACAGTCACAGCAGTGTGAGACTCCAGACCCAGGCAGCTTCACAGTGACAACCTACCTGTCCCCTGAACATATGCCCAGATCCTAAATGCTCTTCCTTCCAGGAAATCCAGGCCATCTATACTGCTGACCACATCCAAAAGCATAAAGAAGAAACATCTAGAGAGCTATCTATTGTTTTATCAGTAAGGTCATGGTACATGTGCCAAGAACACACAAGGCCATATCTATCTCTGAAAGGTAGAAAAGCAATGTCACCTGTCACCTTACCCTGTGACAATCATCACAGTTCAGAGCCAAGAACATGGCTCTGTTAGTAGACTGATGGACACACAAGCATGAGGACATGAGTTCAATCCAAGGACCTGGGCAAAAGCCAGGTACTATGCTGCCTACCTGTAGCCCCAGGCTTGGGGAGGTAGAGATAGGAGGATCCCTGATATTCCATGGCCAGCCGATGACATTCTGGAGCTGGCTGGCCAGCCCACCTGGGGTACTTGGAGAGGTCCAGGCCAGTGAGAGATCATTTAACAACGGAGACAGTAGACAGTACATGAAAACAACACTGGAGGTTGACCTCTGACCTCCACATGCAGGTGCATGCATACCTATACACAGGTGTACCTATACACAGAAATTCTTACCAAGGTAAAGTCTGGTACCCTGGAACCTATGTGACCCCAGTCAACCAGAACTAATTAAGTCACTGCACTTCAGACAGGACAGGACACTTCCACTTGTCAAGGTCCCCTTTGTTCCATTTGCCTGGTGCCAGTAGACAGTGAGTGTGCAACCTTGAAGACCATGGGGAGTAAGCTGTCCATTGTACTTCCCCTGTCTCAGGAAAGTTGTCTCACTAACCATGTCATCACCTGAACACCCACTGGAAAATTCCCCGGAAGTTCCCGAGTCCCATTCCCCTTCTACAGAAGTTAACAAAGGGACTCAGCCTTTTCACATGCATTTTGCATTCAATGAATGACATAACCACTCTACCCATAAGGCACTGGGCTCTGCTTCTCACAGCAACCAGAGTAAGTTCAGAGGAGTGGGAGAATTGCCCAGGGTCACCCGGCTTGCAAGAGTCAAACTTTGGAAGAGACTCAGGCATTGTGACTCCACGTCTAGTACTTTCCCATTTCACAGCAGGNCCTCCCACATAGAGAGGGCTGTGGAGTCAAGGGGGAGGCCTGAAACCACAGAGGGTCCGATGTCACCTCGCTGCCAACAGTGGTCAGCTGGTGCTCACATGCCTTCCATCTGCTCCACAGCAGCTCCCCAGAATCCCAAGCGCTCACAAAGTGTAGGAAAAAAGCTCTCAATACACACTCGTGCTCATACACACTAACATAGGCCAGATTTGAGCACAGCACGACCAGCCTTAGCTGCCTGGGGCTGGCCCAGTAAGCATCAGCTCTGGGCCACCAAGGGACTTTTGTTTCCTATTAAGCCAATCTGGTCTAGATCAGAGATAAGTGGGAATACTTTCTTCAGATGGTAAAGCAAAATCTTTGAACAGAATCTCCCTGTCAGCAGTCAGGAGGGGCCGGGGCCCGGGGATCTGAGGCCACACCATGTGCAGACACTACTCTGCCCACAGCAGGGAGAAGGGAAATATCAGAGAGGAAAATCAAGACTCTGTGTGGTGACCACCAGCCTCAACAGTACTCTCTTCCCATCTTCCCAGGAANAATCCTAGGACATCCTTGGGTGTGCAAAAGGATAAGGGTACAGCTTTATCTGAAGAAATCCCAGGCTGATGGGCCAAAAGGACAGATCGATGAGGGATCACACAGCCCTCAGAGGGGCTGTGATAGGCATCCCACAGTACATATGTCTCATTAAAAGGCTTTGTCGCCCACCCAGGTGACCAAGTGGACAAAGAAGCCTTCTTTCTGTATCTTCCACTTTCCAACCAGAAGAAGCCACCCAGGCTAATCCCCAGAGCATATTTTTTGTTTGTTTGGGTTTTTCGGTTTTTTGTTTTATTTTCTTTTATTCTTCTCTCATGCATTACATCCCGACTGCTGTGTCCCTTCCCTCCTCTCCTCCCGGTCACCCCCCACACCTCCCCTCTCCTTCCCTCCTCTCCT
>LZPO01075872.1:269424-282921 GCA_001675575.1 Neotoma lepida
GAGAGGAAATCGCCCTGCCCTCCAGGCTGTCCCTGCCTCAGGCCCCTCCTATGGGCAAGTTCACAGCTGCCTGGAGAATTCTGGGAGTCCAGGGAGAAGTGGAGAGAATGACTGTCTGGNCCAAGGTGTGTGGGGGAGGGCAGGGAGGACTCCACAGGTATGCCACGTCCCCTCAGGTGGGGACTGCAGCTGGAAATCCCAAGGGGAGGAGAGCTAACTCCACAAGCCAGGGTGCTGGATTTTGAAACTCTATACATTTTTTTTAAATCTGTAATTATGTGGTACACACCTCATTAAAACGGACTATAATTGTTGAAATATTTTATTGAAGTCATTTTTGTTTCCAAACGACAGGTTTAACAGATGATAAAACTTGTCTTGTGGTTGGCTTGGGCTGCCAAGTACCCCAGGCAGAGAACAGTGGGTGGGGCCGACGGACAGTCACCCTGTCTGCGTGCCAGCATTCTTCACTGCTTCTGAAGGCTCCTCGGCTCTGAGCCAAGCACTCCCTTGCCTGCTCCTGATGGACACAAACAGCCTGGTGGGTGTTCTGTGCCCAGGGTGGCTGAGCTTTACTCTAGTGCTATGTGGAAATCCTTTGAAACTGTGCTTCCTGGAGCCATGGCTGTGACACCCAGGAATGCAGCACACAGAAACCCATGCACAAGCCCCTCGTTTAGATGACCACAGCCACAGGGGCCACCACAGAGACGGGAGTGTACCCACCACCTTCAGAAGCAGAGGAATATTTGTCCAGCATTGCCCTGAAAGGAGCTGCCCTTCATAGCTGGCCCCTACTGGATGGCTGCTTTCTGTCTACCCAGCTTACAGATGGGGAAACTGAGTCACAGAGGAAGCAAAGGACACATGACAAACAGCCTGGGTTCAAGCATCAATGTGAGCACCTAATGAAGCCTTCGTGTTCTGATTTTTGTTTGTTTGTTTGTTTGTTTGTTTTGTTTTTTGTTTGTTTGTTTTTGTTTTTACAAGACAGGGTTTCTCTGTGTAGCTTTGGTGCCTTTTCTGGAACTCACTCGATAGCCCAGGCTGGCCTCGAACTCAGGCTGGCCTCAAACTCACAGAGATCCACCTGCCTCTGCCTCCCGAGTGCTGGGATTAAAGGCATGCCCCACCACCGCCCGACCCGTGTTCTGGTTTTTAATACCGTGTCCTGACTCAAAGGTAACACAAACGGGCATTCATTAACAGGAAGCACTGCCTCGGGCTGGAGCAGAGAAGGCAAGAATATGAGGGAGCCAGCCTCTCCATCCATGTGATGCCCTTCCTGCCCTGCCCAGCAGACAGCAGGAAAACCTCCCCAACCTGAGCTGAACAAGGATCCAGGACAGAGAGGCAGACCCCACCTTGGGGCTGGTGGGATCCTCCAGGTCATTCCATTACCTTAGTTAGCTCTAAGCATTGTCCTAGCCCCGGGTGAAGCAATCACTGCTATCCCCAGTGACAGAGGATGAAAGGGGCTATGGGCTGCATCTGACCGGTAGAACAAATTAAAAGAAATTAAGGGGGAAAAGGGTGTCACAAGTTTCTCCATCTTGTGGGGGTCGTCATGGTAGAGTTTTTTTCCTACTATTATTCACATTCTTGGTCTTTCATCTGTTAGCTCTCCCTCAACTTTAATCTTTCTAAAGTCTCTCTCTCTCTCTCTCTCTCTCTCTCTCTCTCTCTGTATGTGTGTGTGTGTCTGTGTGTGTGTGTGTGCTGATGGGTTGATGGTATAAGGTGTGTACACTCATGCATGTGTGTGCTCATACATACGGAGGTCAGACAGTCTCAAATGTCCACATGCTCCCAGGCACCTTGCATTTTTAGTTGGAGAGAGGGTCTCTCACCGGCCTGGAACCTCACCAAGTAGACTGGGCTGGCTGGCCCTTGAGCTTCAGGACCTCCTGTCTCTGTTTCACCATTGCTGGGGATAAAAGCATACGTAGCTATACCTAGATGCTTACATGGATTCTGGAAATTTCACTTGGGCCCTCACACTGGCAAGGCAAAGACTTTACCACCTGAGTCATCTACCAGAGCTGCAGTCATTTTAGTTGAACACCTACTATGTTCAAGACTATGAGTTGAATGTGTGTCCCTTCACTCAGTCAAGGCCATCATGGACAGAGACAAGAGACAAGATGTAAACCTGGCTCAGTCGCAGGCGGGGGTGCTCTGTTTGTATCTTCTCCTGTCTTGGTTTGCTTCNGTCTCTGCAGGAGCCTCCACAAGCTGGTCATCATGGTGGCTACAGGGAAGGAGGGCCCCTATGTGCACAGCCTGGCTTAGTGCCCAGCCCTCACCCTGCCTCCTCAGCAGGGGAGGGACCCAGGAGGCTTCTCCAGGACTCTCCCTGACAGCTGTCCGGGAAGGCAAGTTATTTGTACAAAGCAAGCTGACAAATTCCCCCTGAGGCATTGGTTCCAAATTAAAGTGTGGCAGGTCTGATCCCTGCTGCCCCACCCGGCAGGCTGGAGGCCCTGTGCTGTGGGCAGAGCATGGAGGTAAGTGCATTCATCTTCTCCACCCCCAACCTCCTAATCCCACCCAGGTCTCCTCTGACCTGCTGGATCTGTCTGCATGCATGCATGGGAAAGTGGATAAGAAAGAGGTGCCAAGCCTCCAGCCTCAACCCAGGGCAGTGGCAAGCAGATAATCATACCAGGAACTAATTAATTAACAGAATTCCCCCATGCCGCTCATCTCCTGTCACTGCTTTCAACCCTGGAGCAAGCCATCTCATACAGCCATTTATGAGATGAAGAAATTGCAGGATGAGCAGGTCACAGACCAGAGTGACATGGGCTGATATAAGGCCTCTCATCCTATGTATAGCAAGAACTTCTGAAGTCTACAGCAGTCCTCCCAGTCTGAGGAATTCTGAACCTGGTATCGGNAGCAAGGGTAGGTAGGAAAGGCTGGCTGGGCCCACTCAAGGAGAACAGAGAATTTGGAGGCCGGAAAGTTAGCTGAAGGCAATGGAGTCTTCAGTGGTGAAAGAGCACCTTGAAGGCCCACCCTTTGGAGACCCAGGCAGAGGAGGAAACCAGGCAGCCTGAAGTAGCTCTGAGTCTTAACACTGGGACCCTTTAGAGGGAGTGATGTTGTAGTCACATCCCTGGTCTCTTGCCCATTGGATGATGGTACCAACTCCCCTCCCACAACCATCAGTGCCAACCAAAATGTCTCTAACTACGTGAACTGTCCCTAGATGTTAATTCTCCTGTCCCAGGTGTTAGTACTCTGAGGGTATAAGATCTGACATTGTACAAGGAGAAGTCCCATAGAGCTCGAAATGACCATGGGATGAACTTGGTGGTACTGGTCCTGATCACCTGGACTGAGTCTCTAGGAGCTTGGAATCAACAGAACCCTGGAAGTTGCCAGTGGGATACTGGATAAACTTCCTTGCCCCAAAGAATGTATTCTCACTCTCTATTGGGCAGGCTTAAGGTCATGACAATGGAACCACCCTAAATCAGTGTCCATAGGTCTCCTAGACTCCACCATCCTGGGATCACACAGCATAGAAACCCTGTGCCCTGGTCTATAGGGGCAACAGAACCCCTTGATGGGATTTAAAACCCCCTATGCCCACTTGAACCCTATCCCTACTGGCAGGGACTATATGTGTATCTTTTTAAATTCCCCCCAGATGTTTCTGAAGTAATGGGTCCTTGGCTTGGAATTGAGAAGTCACCATATGTTGTAGGAACTTTTCTGGTGTTAGGAGTATTCCAAAGTTCTTCAGGACTTCTCATANGGTATCTGAGTTGTGCAAAGCAGCACTCTTGTCCATGGATCTGGGGCACNATCTAACTGGCAAGAACTAGCATACAGTGAATGTGCAATCCAAGTGGACATCTTTGATCAAGGCCACAGAGAAGTTAGGACATGTGCTTAGGGATAACAGAGGAGATGGAGGGACCTGAAGGGCCATCAAGTAGTGTTGTATATGTTGTTTCCCAGGAAGATGTGATGTTTTATAATCTACACAAAAGCATCACAAAGCCAATGGCAGGCCTGTGGATCATGGCTCACCCAGACTGCCCTGCAAGAATTTCCACATCTCGCAGTCTCAGCTCAACTGTCTCTTATCTGGAGGGCTTTCCCCAAGACCCCACCAATGACTCCTCTCTCCTCTGTGCCATGCCTTGTTAGAACCCCACCTTACCCAGATCTAAATGCTTATTTGGATCAATGCTTCTCTAATCAGGCCATGACCTGCTTGAGGCCAGGACTGAGTAGGATGGTCATAATGATAGTCTCAGCACCATACAGAAGGCATAGAACAGAATATGTGCTGAACAATGCCTATCAGACGGATGGATGGATGGATGGATGGATGGATGGATGGATGGATGGATGGTAAATAGATAAATGAAGAGCTTGGTGAGTGTGGTGATTTGAGTGAGAACGAGCCCCCTAGGCTCATAGATTTGAATACTTGGTCACCAGGGAGTGGAACTATTCAAAAGGATTAGGGGGTGTGGCCTTGTTGAAGGAAGTGTGTCACCAGGGGTGGGCTTTGAGGTTTCAAAAAGCCCGTTCCAAGCCCAGAGTCTCACTCTTCCTGCTGCCTGTGGATCCAGATGTAAAACTGTCAACTCTCTCCAGCAACATGTCTGTCTGTGTGCCACCATGCTTCCTCCCATGATGATAAGGGACTAAACCTCTGAAACTGTAAGCCAGCCCCAAATAAGTTCTTTTATGAGAGTTGCCTTCCTCATGGTGTCTTCACAGCAACAGAGCATTGACTAAGACAATGAGTAAATGGGTGGATGGATGGATGGATGGATGGATGGATGGATGGATGGATGGATGGATAGATGGATGAGTGGGTGAGTGGGTGGATGGATGGATGGATGGATGGATGGATGGATGGATGGACGGACGGACGGATGGATGGACAGTCAGTACATGGATAAATGGGTGGATAAGTGGACGGCGGATGGGTGAACAGATGTGTGCATAGGTGCATGTATGGGTAGATGTATGCTTAGATAAACAAATGAATCTTGATGATCTAAAGGGCTTTACTGAAGATCAGGAGAAAGAACTCTACAAATCGTTCAAGGGAACTGGGCTTCAGATAGGGTGACATATTGAAGAAGGAGACATGAGGCTTGAAGGGCTGTTGTTTTTTTCATGCGGAGATGGGGTGAAGGAGGGATGGAGGGGACATTCTCTAGCAGTTCTCACATGCAGAAAAGTAGATCAAAAGTCATTAACGAGGTGTCTGTGGTTGGTGGTTACCATGGCGATGTACACTTCATTTGGTAAAGGATTACAAAGTAAATATTTTCATAGAATCAACAGGAAATGGTGAAGATGCGAGCTGGNTGTCTGGGGGAAGCCATTCCTCTGGAGTCCAGCACGCCTGTCTTCAGTGAGCAGTTATTCTGCCTACAGATTCTCCAGACATGGAGGTTTGGGAGGCAGAACACCAGTGATTTCAGTCTTCTAGCCTTGTGTCTTTCCCCATCTTTGGGTCAGGTATAATCCCATTTCAGGATCTGACAGATGTGAATGTTGACCCCATCATGCTGTGTGACCCTGAACAAGTTGGAGTCATTTCTGAGCCTGTTTCTGAAATCATATCATGGAAGGCCAGCCCAGCTCTCAGGACATAAACAGTGCGGCTTTGGTGCAGTGGGGATCTAGGCCGTACCATTTCCCTCCCCTGCAGTTGTCCCTCTGCTGAGCTCCACCTCAAACCTCGGTGTTGACAGTGACGCTTACAAAGGGGATGCCCTTCAAGTAGGACTCCTGTCAAGGAGATCTGCCTTTCCACTACCTCAGGTTCAACAAGCTACAGTTGGGGATGGCAAGATGGCTCACTGGGTTCAAATCCCAGGACCCACATAGTAGGAGGAGAAAACTGACTCTTGCAAGTTGTCCTCTGACTTCCACATACTAATAACAAATGTTTTCTTTTATTGCACCCAGTAGGTCTCTTAGCACAATGGTCAAATATGAACTCCATCAGCAGCAGCTGTGTTCTCCAGCACAGAAGGCCATTGAAGGGGCATGGGATATGCAGAATGAATGAGGGGAAATCCAAAAGCTTTTAAAATGTAAATCCATTTTAATGAACTCACAAAAACTAAAAATTCCATTTATTTATGGNGTACCATATTATATTTTGANACATTACATAATGTTTAAGTCAAACCAAGCATTGCCTGCCTCCTTACCTTGATTGTTTCTTTATGGTGAAAATTGTCAGGATCCTTTGCTCTAGATTTTGGAAAAATGATGTGTGATGGTAACTCTAGTCTCCTTACTGTGTGATCACAGGCCAGTGTCTCACTCCCATATGACCATAGTACCATTGACCTATTTCTCCCTGGCCTCTGATGATCACCATTCACTCCCATCTACTGTGCATCAAACACTTAGAGTCCATACATGAGGTAAGATTGCGTGCTGCAACTGTCTCTCTGTGCCCACCTTAGTTTAGGTAACATGATGACCTCTGTTTCCATCCATGTTGTGGTCAGTAGCAGGAGTTCATTGTTTTTCCTAGCTGAATGGTCCAAATGTTTGTTTGCTGGCCTATTTGTTTGTTTTTGAGCCAGGGTCTCATGTATCCCAAGTAGGCTTCTAACTTCTTTAGATCTGAGAATGACCTTGAACTTCTGACTCTCCTCTCCTTTCAGAATTCAGGAATTATGGGTTTGAACCTTCATGCCCGGTTTATGCAGTGCTAGAGATCAAACATGGGGCCTCATGCATGCTAGGCAAACACTCTACCAACCCCACCTCCCAAAGGGAGTGTGCCAAATATTTGCCGAAAAGCTACAAAGTTCATAATCAAATCCAGTCTTTTGTTTAGATAACCCAGAACAGGATAGTTTGAAATTTCCTCCAGGCCTACTCAGCAACCTAGTATCACATGACCACAGTCAAATGAGTCACAGAGAGCATACACTCCTGAGTCAGCCTTCCCATGATGCCCTGCACTTCCCTTAATGTCAAGACACTGGTGGTAGTGGCTCATAGAGCCCAGGACAGTATTACCCTCTGAGTGCCTCCCAATAAACTTCACTTCCCTTCAATATCTGCGACCAAAAGTAACTCCTACTATGTCAGGGACTGAAGGAAACAGGGAGGACAGGTGTCACCAGACCAGGAGGGACAGCAGTGAAAGAAAGGGATAATAGGTCAAAACTACCTGTTCTTAGTTGGACTTTCTCCTTGTCCTGCACCTGCTGGCTTTAGTTCTAACAAGTTAGAGGTGCTATCAGGATTATGAGCACAGTCTGCCTTGGGAGTCCCTGAGACCACAGCCAACTCTGCTATGTGAGCTCTCAGTTCCTTACTCTCCCCTTCTGAAAGAGACTGGCAAGAGCACCCTCATTGGTGGTGTAGGGTTCCATGGTCCACAGGCTCCTAGAGCAGAGCACACACTNAGTGTGTGCTACATAAAGAATTTCTGTCAAAAAAGGTCAGACACAGCCGAGCTAAGGCAAGCTTCGAATCACACCCTCGCCCTGCCCAACCCCAGGCCAGGTGTCCATAAATAGCCCTCAAAGAGTAAGACCCTCAGAAGGGCTGACACAGAGGTCACTGACACACCACAGAGACCCCAGAAGAGGGTGAGGATAGGATCGTTGGGGTTGTTGGAATTTGGCTGCCTCAAGTTTGTTCAAATTGGTCAAGAATAGTGAAGCTCTCTGCCAACACCTTTACACCTGAGTCTCCTGACTTCGAATAGGTCTCACTTCCACCCACTCAGGAGCAGCTTCCGAGCAGAAGCCATGCATCATAAGGAGCCTGGGGAAGTCATGTCACAGATTATACATGAACCTCCTGTACACGCCCAACCAGGTCCATCCCCTGGACAACTGCAAGNAACTCAGAGGAAGATGTGTAGATTGCTCTCTGGAAAAGCCGAAGTTGGGAGGACCAGAAGGGGAAGCTGGATCCAGGGAGTCAGAGGCAACTCAATCAAGGACTCTAGTGTCTTTGAAGGCCCCAAATGGCCACATCTCTAACAAGATACACAGTATGTGTCTGCAGCAAATGACAGGAGATGTGCAGGGGAGGAAAGATGTGGAAAATAGTAGCATACAGACTTGTATCAAAGCCTCCTCAGTGGCCAATATGACACTGCCACCACTTCCCTATTGCCTGACCCGCATAGCAGGTCCCTGTCCCAAGCCAGCTTCCTGCGATGACAGGGGAACATGGGCACCAGCCCTAAAGTTCCCAATTCCCCTCTCAGAGGACCCTGTTCCCACCAAGCACCTGCATTCTCTCCCCTGGGCAACAGGACACACAGAGAGGTCTTCCCTACACCAAAAGGGACAACTAAGGCTTCAATTCCTACTCTCACAACCTTCAGCAATAATTTTATTTNTTTCCAGTGCTGTATGATCCATTTTTAACTGTGGTGTACACTTGCGACATATAAATTAGAGAAAAGGAAGGCTACTAGAGAGGTCCCAGAGCCCAGCCATGTCCAGTCTAAGGATGGAAAAAGTATATATAAAGGAATGAGAAGCTACCTGGGCCAGAGTGAGCTATATCTGGTCTATACTAGCTATATCTGGTCTATACTAGCTTTCCAGAGTGCTGTGTGACTCTGGGCAAGGGACTTACCTCTCTGGGCATCTTTATCCTAAGAGGGGGCTATCCATACTCACCAAACAGCATCTCTGTTTGCCGTTGCCATGCTCCTGTGATCCAGGAGTCATTGCAGCCATGATTAATAAGAGAAGCTTCTTTCAGGGCCAAGATGCAGACCCAGACTCACCTCCTCAGGCTCCAGCTGGGAAGAGAGCAAGGCTAAGCAGCTCTACCCCCACCCCCACGTCATCACCAACTTCNGTTACCAGGGACCCTGGTGAGCAAAGAATACAAGCAAAGAAATACAGCAAGTCTGAGCAGGCCAAGGCTCCAGCCCCATATAGCCCCTGTCTAAAGCAGCTGGCCACAGCTGCCCCAACCTAAGCACTATAACTCATTGGCACAATCCCCTAGGCACCCAGAGCTCAGGTTTTGTGGAGCANANAAGAATGCATCCCTGGCCCTCATCAGCCTCGGTTTCCCAAACCGTGAAATACAGATGATCATCTCCCCTCGTGTGACATGGAGACCGAGAAGAGACAGGGTGACAGAGACAAGGTGGCCCAGGACAAGGGGTCTCCTCAGAAGTCCAGGCCATGCCCACCCCAACCCCCACCCTAGGTTCTGTCCTGTGACCTGCTTTGCCACCGCAGCTCCCAGGCCTGAGCAATGTGCATACTTCTCTCTTCTCCTACCCTCCTCCCTGAACAGGGAAGTGGAAACTCTGCTTTTGTAGGCTGGCTGTGCCAGCATCAAACTGGGCACTGGCAGCTGGATTAGTGCCAGGGACTAGCCATCCCAGTAGGGCTAGATGCCCTTGCCCTGCCACAGATAGATTTCAGTTTTTTACATACTCCAAAATGTCTGAGTGGGATACAGCGGAAGGTCCACAGATAAGCACAGCAAGCCTGCGTGTGTTCAGGAGCCATGCTCTGCAGGCAAGGGAGTACAGACAACNCTTAGGCCTTCTTCCCACTGCAAGGAGGTCCACCCACTCCTTCACTCCCAGCCTTCTCCTCCAAGGGCTCCTTCTAGGAAATGCCCCNTGCCTTCTGGTTTCCAGTCTCCTTTTCCATATGGGAGGTGGAGGAGAAACAGCATCCTAGTTTTGGAGGAGAGTGGATACTGTCCACCATGGTCCCCAGTGTCCAACCAGGTTCCTGGTCCCCAGTGTCCAACCACAGCTGCCTTCCTCCACGTGGGGCTTCCTCCACGAGCTCCACCATGCTGGGAGTCCTGACCCTCTCCCAGTACTCTTATAGCTCAGGCTGAGTCAGGCTCTCCTGGAGGCTGTGGACTGCAAGGCCCTGAGCTCCCTCAGAGGACTGATGCTGCCACTGCAGCGGCTAGGGACCCATCCTCCCACCCAGACCCCAGGCAGGGATGCAACATCCATGTTCCTGCTGCTGGTTCTCTCAGCGACCTGGGTTTGCTGCTCCCCAATCTTTCCTCAAGCCCATCAGAGAAGAGGATGGGAGCAGGCTCTGGATACCTGCGTAGCTGGCTCAGAACTCNCACTAAATGCTGTACAGGGATCTAAAACAAGACCACGTGGGCCTACCTTGGTGGCTGGCTATGGGGGGCATTTTCTATGCCCTTCATAATCTAAAAGGCGTAATGAGACCCTGCCAGGGGGAANCATTTGTCTGATCTTACACAGCCACAAAGTGGAGGACAAGGTCTTCTCAAGCCCCCTGCCTGTATCTCCCTGATTTACACACCCATCAGGGAGTCTCCCTGCCCCCCAGCAGCAATGACAAACTCTCCAAGTCCCCCATGCTTCAGGCAGTTTTCCTCCTCCACTCACACAGGGGATCTGTGCAAATCACCCCTACATCCCATGTCAGTGGAAAGAGACCCAAATGGAACCATGGACAGCCTAGAGGCAGAAAATGAGACGTAAGATCATATCGGCCCTTCTGACAGTTGAAGTAAAATTTTATGTGAGCAATATACTCTCGCTCTGATTACCATGCAGTATAATTTTATTCTGGTTTTGCTGGGTCTGCTGAACCCCTGCTCTTTCAAGTGTTCAGATACTCCGCTTGCCAAGATAAATGATTATAATTGACAGGGCATTGTCAACCTATAGCCAAGCTGATTTCATTAGGCATGCCAAGGGCCAGCTCTGGGGGCAGGTAGTGGAGCGGAGAGGGCGTTTGATCTCACCCTCTCCCTGTGGTACCGTCCACACTGGCACCAAAGGCTGGAGGGCAAGAGAACAAAGGGTGTGCAATGTCTCTGAATTCCAATCTTTCCCTTTGAAATGAGACGTCCGAGATGGCCAATAGAGCCGAGGAGACGGATTTCTCCCTGCATTTGATGTTAAGCCTCCAGTGTCGAGCGAGCGCCAGGTCTGCCGGCTGCAGATCCCCTTCCTGTCTTTCTTCCACTCACTCCCTGGAACTTCACGGAAGGCCTGCTGGAAAAGTTGTGCCTGTGTAACCTATTTCTCAGAGTTAGGGTTTCGGTGTCATACCCTACTTCTGATTGGACAAAGAAGGGAAAGCGGGGTTCCTGAAGAGTGGGGAGCCCACTCTTGTGTCTGTCATGGGGTGAATCCTGGATAGATGGCCTGAGAGCCAGATATCGGTGGCTGCAACCCTTACATCCTCTTTTTNATTGACATATCCCTGTCACATCCAGTCATTCTAAGCACTGTATCCCATGCCTTTTACTTGAAAAGGGAAAGGAAAGAAAGTCAAGTGTGGAGCCCTGACCTTAGTCATGCATCTGCACACCCTAAACAAGAACCAGGATCATCAGTGTNCTCGGGAGTACTGCTCCCCAAAGCTGAGCTGTGGAGTCGATCCCAGAGCACTGTTCCCCAGAAGCTGAGCTGTGGTCCCAAGTGGCCAAGGACAGGGGGATGGATGTGAAAATGTAATATAGATACATGGGGAAATTACTTCAACCAAGAAGAAGGATGCAGTTATTTCGTCCACAGGAAAATGAATGTGACTGGAGATAACCATATTAAGTGAATTAACTCAGTCTCAGAAAGATAAATAGACAATGTTTTCTCTCATGTGTGGTTCCTAGACTTTATATAGACACATAAAGCCATGCGTGTATGTATAGCAGGAAAGTAGAAGCAAAGTTGCTGAAGGAGACAAAGGGGACTCATGGGAAAGAGATGGGGGTACAGGAGGAAATACGTTCAGCACACATACATCTATGGAAACACCACTGTGTAACACAGTGCCATGTACAATGAACACACACAATGAAAATTTTAAAGAAAAAAAAAGTAAAAAGAACTTAGGAGTGCTGGTGGAAATACCTGAGCCTGAGAGCCAAGATCTGTGGGCTGGGGAAAAGCATGTTTATGTCAGCTTCTAGCACACACACACACACACACACACACACAAACACACACACACACCCGCCCCAGCCTTCTCACAGCAGGGAGGCTTACTGACAAGTATTGCCTAAGTACACAGTGATGCATGCTTCCAGCATCTCACGGGACCGTCAGACCGTCAGACATTTGGGGAAGGTTTGTTCTTAACAGAGCAACCAAAATATCCAGAATGGAAAAGGTGAATTTTGGAGGAAACAAACATATCCAACTTATTTTCAGGGAAATGGTAGACATAGGAGAAGATAATATTGCATCTTACAATGCAAAGGAGACAAAGAGTTGACTTGGAAANTTTAATAAAAAGGAAAGACAAGCCAATAAAAGATTTGGAAGATAATAGTGAACTCTCCCAGAAAGAAGAGCCTCAGAGGCCATGAGTCGTAAGTGAGAGAAGTTGGGAAGATCCTACAGCCANCTAATAGGGTCTGGGGACATTGGTCACTGCTTAAAGTGCTTACCACTCAAGCATGAGGNCNAGAGTTCAGATCCCCAGAACCCACATAAACTCCAGGAGAACCTGGTGACCCATCTGCAGTTCNGACCCACAGAAGGCAGAGAAAAGAGTTATCTAGGACAAGCTGGATGGCTAGAGCAGTCANNTTGGCAAGGTCTGGGTTTGACTGAGAGACTTGGCTCAATGAATAAAGCATAGTACCATCAAAAAAGATCCCTGATGTCAACCTTGGGCCTCCACATTCATGTACAAATACACATGTGTACCAACACACACAAGAACATGCATATATCCAGGTATGCACACCACTCACACATAGACATGGTGAAAAAAATTTTAANGAAGTTCTAGAAAGAAAACTGANAACNTAGANCAAAGAAAGAATATTGTCTCCCAGTCAATATTGTCTCCCAGGTTTTTTGTTTGTTTGGTTGGTTGGTTTTAATTTATAACTGAAGGGCTGGGGAGATGTCTCTGCAGTTAAGAGCATTTGCTTTTCTTCCAAAAAAAAAAAAAAATTCAAGTTCAGTTCCCAGCACCCACATCAGGTGGCTCACCTATAGCTCTAACTCCAGGGCATCCCACACCCTCTTCTGGCCTCTGAGGGTACCTTCATATATGTGCACATACCAACACACAGACACGCATACATATACACATAAATAAAGTAAAACTTTTTAAAAATCCACATCTAAACATATTATTATGAAATTTAGAGCACAAAATTATAAAATTAATTTTTTAGCCACTTACCACTCATTACCAAAAGAAAGGAAATAATTCCAACCTCATACCTGTCGTTATCACAAGTGGATGTAAGAACACTGTAATGAAATCCCTCCAAATTTCTAAAAGTGTCAACATATAATTCTGTACCCTGCTAAGCCATCGATGAAGGGTGGGGACAGAATGAAGTCTGAGGGAAGAAGAAAATCATTACCAGACATACCGACATTTACATGGAAGTGTATAGTTGGAAAACACAGGAGTAAATAAACATGAAGCCCTCTTAAAGGAACATTCCAGAATGCCAGCCCAGTAGAACCCAGAGCTGATGGTCTAGGTAAGGAAGATGGAGGAAGTATAAAAAGAGGTAGAATTC
>LZPO01075872.1:285086-306516 GCA_001675575.1 Neotoma lepida
GTGACAAGTTCCAGCTCTGAACACCTAGGGGTAACTGATCAACCCCAACAGCAGATGAGAGGGAGGGGCTGCCTGAGGCTGGAGGCAGAAGAGATAAGTGAGCGACACTGGAGAAGACTGTTCAGGCAGGGTGCTACTGGCAGCCCGCACCTGAGCAGTTCGTGGCAGGCTGTGAAGTAATCCTGTGTGGCGGAAAGATCTGGAGCTCTGGGGTCTGAGACCCAGAGTGTAGTTCTCCCTCTACCCAAGCTGTGTTGGGTGATTCCAAACAAGTCTCTGCAGCTCCCTGGCCCTCAGTGTCCTCACCTGGAAGATTAAAGGGTTCAATCAGACAATGCCCACAGTCCCTTCCAGCTCTGACTTGCTCTCATTCCATGATTGCGTGACCACCAAATTAAATTAAAATCAGAGCTTTTACACCACCCTGGGCGCTGGCGAAGCCACAGCACACACCCAAGTGTACATGAATAAGCCTCCGACAGTGGGTCGCTTGGATTTTTCTTGTTGTTATTGGGGTGTTTTTTTCTCCTTTCCTGAGCTTATCAGCCCTTGATCAAGGGCTGCCTCTCCAATGCAGGTGCTTATCTGCCCGCTGAGGCCAAGGGCACATCTTAGAAACTCAACTGACAGCTTGTGAGGCAATGAAGGCGTTCCTGCTGCTCTTAAGCCGCCACCTCTGGCTACAGCAAGGCGTTGTCTCTAAACAGTCTTGCCCCACACAAGTCTCCCTGGGAAGCAGAAGCAGCAGACCTGCCTGCCCTGCGAGCCCTGTATCTAGCCACCTGCAGGCGGGATCAGTGCATGGGGAGATAATGGGACCTGCCAACACACTGCCAGGCTGGATTACACATGGATCTCAGATAACATTTCCATGGCTAGCATTCCTGAAGCCCCAACCCTAGGTCCTGAAGGGTCCCAGGAGTTAGGGTTAGAGTCTTGTTGGCTAGGTGGATTTGAGGTCCCCTGGAAAAGCAAGGCATCTCAAGTATTAGGGGGACACGGCCCACAGCTTTGTTGATTTCTAAAGTCAAGGTGACTCGTTCTTTCAAGGAAATAGTCCTAAGAAAGGAATTCCCTGGGCAAATAGGANTCAGATGAGATCATGAATGCTATGTATGCACGGCTTTCCCATCCAAGAGGCCTTTGGCTTGAACTAGCAGAGAAAGGGAATACAACGCACACAATGACCATAACTTGTGCTTATCTGATGAACATAAAACAATATCATCTCTCCTAAGCACTGCTTTTGGAAAATCAAGTGTGTTGCTCCTTACTGATGTGTCAAAATGCCCAAGAAAACNAACTAAAAGGAGGTTTTATTTTGGTTGACAGTTTGAGACATCTCAGTTCCTAGTTATTGGCTCCATTGTCCCTGGGGCTGATGTAAGGGAGGGATGGAACAAAGCTGTTTATATCTTGGTGGTCAGGAAGCAGAGAGAATAAAGACACAGACACTTGGCTAGAGGGAAAGACACACCTTTCAAAGGCAAGCTCAGGGAGCCTACTACTTCTAACTTAGTCCCGTCTCTTCATAGCTCATTCACCCAAGAATTCATCAAGGGATTAGCCCATTGATAAGTNAATGTCCTCGTGATCCAATCACCTTTCAAAAGCAGGNGAACAAGGCAGAAGCTGTATCCATGACCNCAAAGCCTAAACCACCAACTCTCTCTCTCCAACATCTTGCAAGAGCAGCAACCATCACTCACAGATAGGACCAAATGGCTCAGGGAACTCCCATTTTGAGGCATGCCCTGTATGTCAGCTCAACACATCCTAATGGACCAATGGAGTAATGATCACAACTCTCCACATTTCTCATGGAAGAAAACTGAGGAGAGCCTTTCCTCATGGCTTCCTTTCATGGTGANGTCCTCCCACATCTAGACAGTGTTTTCTTCCTCCCATCCACCCACTCCTCATCCTTCACACTCCCACTCATGGAATCCCATCAACCACATCAGCCAGTGTGTGGTGTTTTGTTGCAGGTGCAAGCAAGTCTAGACATCTGCAGCCTAACACAGAGCTGCTCACCACCACACTCTGTGGCCACACAGCTAGGCAGACACCTTCTGATCCCCAAAGTCCCTAAAGTGCCTGAGCTGGTAATGTCTCAACATGTACTTCCCTGGTCACCAAAGCAAGAGAAGCAGGCCTCTCACCAACTGTCAAATACTCCAGCCCAGTATCCGACCTAGGTCAGCTTGTCTCATAACCCATTGGCCAGAACGAGTCACATGACCACTCTCAACCACAAGAGAGGAGGCTGGATCTCTGCAGCAGGAAGTGTATCTTCTGTGTGACTCTCCACCTAGGTCCCCAAAGGCAAAACCGTCATCCTCAGAGTTACAGAAGGGGTTGTCTCTCTTCTCTGGGAAATGTGGGAAAGGGCTGATTCTGGATTCTCACAGGTGTATCAGACTTGTGGAGCTTTTTTTAACCTCAACTTCCCCCTTGTTTTATCTATAAAATAGGTGTTATAGTGTAATAGTTCCTCAGTCACAGAGTTACAGGAAAAAAATGTGTTATTTGGTGCATGTAGCTCCTGCTTAGCTGATAGTTCTGTATCTTTGTCTTCCCCCTGCTTCCTCCAACCTCCCTCAGCAGCTCCAACTGGCGTCTCTGTTGGTACCACTACTCCACCTCTGCCTCAAACTCTGNTCCTTCCACTTTATCCTGTCCATCTTCCTGGGACACAAGTCTGCTTTTGTCAGTAGGTACTCAATGACCGTCTATCTTCCCACCCTCACCCTCTTCCACACAGTGAAACAGTTGCCCATTCCACGGTTCTGCCATGATTTGCTTTATGGCCACACACACCTTTGACCTGTCCTTTTGCTTGGAATGGCNTTTCCCATACCTCACCTGAGAAGCTCANATTCATACTTGCAAACTTTGTGTGCATCACATGAAAACCTCTGACGGCTTCCACAACTATCCCAGCACACTTCANTTTGCTTTCACCTGTCACTGCATTCNTTTTGCTGCCCAAAGCGCTACCGTCAGTTGAGACCAGTTCTATAGACAGCTGACCAAGCCTCAGCTTTGACTCTGGGGTTGTTCTCAAACTTGCTTTTTGATCTAAGAGAAGTTCACTTTCTGTATTCAGTTACCTTTGGTGGTGGGAGACCCACCTTCTGTCAAGCTGCCAGAGAAACATCCCGACTTCTTTATCCCTTTAGACAGATTTTATTCACCTGTCCCCAAGGCTGGTGGTGTATAAACCTTTTCTTTCTCTGCTCTTTGGAGTGACTTCTCTGTGCATACCCTTCACAACCTTGAGGGATTCTAGCACACACAGGCAAGTCGCACACATGAATGGAGAAACGGCGCGGGGTGACAGGAAGTTATCCCATGCCCAGTACATCATGTGAGGGGAATGGAGCTTTGATTCTTGTACTGCAAATGAGATGTGAGGGCATGCAAGTCTCTGAACTCACACTATCCCAGACAGTTCTTCACGAGATGTCACTATTCACCTGGTGAGGAAACTGAGATGCAGAATGGGAAGCGACTTGGCTCCAGGTCCCACTTTCTTTTGAGGCCATGGGCAGAAGTCCTTTTTGTTTCCAGATTCCTTGCTCTGAAGTTTTTGGGAAAGCAAATAACATAGCCTAGTGGTGAGCTACAGGCACGTGGGTGTGTGAGATGTGGCAGGACAGCCCTGCACCCAGGGAAATGAACCCTATGCTTTTCTATCACCCAAACTTCTCAACAGCACCAGAGGGAAGAAAGCAGGTGCTGAGCACTCTGTTCCACACGGTGCCTGGTGCTTACTGTTTATGCAAATATTCTAACACAAAACAATATGTATTCAGTGTGCATAANTGCATATATAATTTAAGCTTCCAATAAGGAAAGACATTAAACGCATACAAATCACTGCTGTAGGGATGAGGAGGATGAGAATGCTGGTCTGGGGACACAGCTGGAGGCCATGGGCTTNTATCTAGATTCAGCATGTATCCAGTACTTTCAGGGCAGTTCTGACTACTATGTAAACATCGAAGTAACACACAGGAGTTGAGGTCAGGGGCTAATCTAGAGGGGCAGGACTTCTTTGTTTCTGAAAGTTCCACAAAACACTACAAAAATTCTAAGTTCATACCCCATAGTAGCTGCCAACAAATGGTGATGTCGTTGCCATCAGCTCCTTGCTTCCTATGTTCATTAGCTTCCTCCTAAGTGACCAGAGGGCTTGGGGTAGAGGATCGCTCAGGTGGGCTCNCAGTTCTGGGCCCTGTGAGGTCTCACTCAGGAGANCAAGTCCTTAGGTAAGTTCTTTCTCCTACAGGACAGAAATGGGTGTGATAATCCACATGGGGAAAGTATGTCTCTCTAAAGGTAAAGAGAGAAGGGAAGCAGGGAGGGAGGGGAAGGAAGGAAAGAAGAGGGAGGAGGAGGCTAGAAAGGAAGGGATGAGGAGGAAGAAAATGAGGGAGGGACAGAGAAAGGAACGAGAGGAAGGTGAAGGGAGGAACGGAAAGGAAGGGGAGGGGAAGAGGAAGAAATAGGGGTAGTGACAGAGAGAGAAGAGAGGGAAAGATGCGAGGAGGGAGGGAAGGGGGCAAGGGGGAGGGGGGAGGAAGGAAGGAAGGAAGGAAGGAAGGAAGGAAGAAGGAAGGAAGGAAGGAAGGAAGGAAGGAAGGAAGGAAGGAAGGAGAGAAGGAGGCAGAGAAGGAGAGAGGGAGGAACAATCAAGCTAGTCTATATTGAGAAGTAACCACAGGTTCGTGCCAACCCTAATGAAGTTTTCTCTGTGCAGTTCTTGGCCTCCCATCTGTGCATACATGTACATGTGCACATGAGGACACACACAAACTTACCCACCCAGCAATGACTTAACTCAGACATCAAGCCTGTCTTTACTGAGCAGCCCCTGGGGAATTCCGTGTTGGTATCTCTGTCAAGAAGGTCAGACTAGTTCAGCCCAAAGTAAGTATCTTTCCTTAGGTTCCCACATTCCACATCTTCACCNTTCTTCCCAGGGAGCAAGTGCAGNGACCNCAGCACTGTCCTCANACTTCCTAGAGGGGCCCAGGCTNGTTCTCATGCAGCTTCTCCATGCAGCAGAGCTGAAAGCCTCTGGTCAGAAACATCNAGAGGTAGCAGTAGATCCCAAGGGCCTCTAACCAGGGGGCTGTCCCCACAGCAATGGACACCAGCACCCCTCACTACATTGCAAGCATGTGCCAAGCATGCCCTAGNCTGTTTCATGGTCTCACAACAACCACACTTTGTGAGCTCAAAGTGGTCTTCCCAAGTTCAAGTTCAAGGCCTTTTTTCCCCTGAATGAAGCCAGTTCGTGTCTATAGCACAGCGAACTTGGAAGCTATGTGAAGACAGGGAACTCTCGGTCACATTATCCCATTTCTTTTCAGAACAGTTCAATACTCTCAAGCAAGGAAGTGTTGTCTGGTCGTTTGGACATTTGCAGAAGGAAGGAAGGGACCTTGGAATCTCCAGGAACACTTGTGCATCTTGCCTCCTCTGTCTGTTGAAAGGCACATTGGATGCTCACAGCCCAACGCTCCCAGGAGCACTAAAGGCGTGCTTAGCAAAGGCTTCCCCTGCAGCTGCTCCCAACCTGGCCTCCCCTAGCCTCTGAGACAGACCAACCAATGCGTCCCATGGAGAAACTAACTCAGTCCTCTACTGTCTTGGGTTGAGCTGTGAGCGAAGTCCGTCGCAGGATGTGGTTGGCCAGAATAGCGAGGCACCTAGAAAAGGGTTTCCCAGAGGCCTTTGCAGCAAAGCCACAGGCTGAGGAGACAATTAGTGGCCTCTGCTTTCTTTTCATCGTACAGATCCTTACGGCAACGAGAATAATAAGACAGGCTGTTCCTCCACCCTGAGCATTTCTCCTTCTTGTGAAAGAGAGGTTTGACAAAGAGAAAGGCTGAAATGTAATCCAACTGCCAGGGGATCTCATGAGAAGCCCTGCTGTGGACAGCAACCTTCAGGGATGCCCCAAGTCAAGGCTAAAAGACCTGGGCATTCATACCCTAGCATTACATTCACATTGATGCAAGTGGCCTGAAAACCCAGGAAATAAGTTTTGTTTGATGATATAGGGTGGCGATGCAGCCAACCCCATAGGTGCCATCCCACAGGTGTCTTGGAAGCTCAGTAGCATCTATGACAGTCCATGCCTTCTGCACCCGAACCCACTTCTGACTCTAAATTTAGTCCATCTTGGTGCAGAAGCTCCAAGACTTTAGCTACAGGTCTCTTCCGAGGGGAACTTAGAGGAGGGTACTGTAAAGCAGCATCAGAACAACTACTGCTGCTCTGCACTGTAGCCACATCAGATGCTACCTATCCACCCCCTTCTGTGTGGAGATCAGCATCTGCTGTCAGGTGCTTACCAGCAGGGTGAGCCACCCTCTTCATCACCGGAAATCTTTAACTCAAAGGAGTAAGGAAGCGAGACTATTCAAAGGGACTCACTGAGCCACTATCCTACTGCTCCTCCGTTTGAGAACTAGCCTTGACATTACAAGTCTGCAGGGTCAGAGACTACAGTTCCTTCTAGACAATCTATTCCTCTTTTAATTGGGGCCTGATGCTGGACTCTTCTGTCAGGAGATGGGGTGTGAATCTTTCTCTCACACTTGGGCCTTACTTGATGATTAACCCCTCTTAGCCTTGCTCTGAGTCTCTGTTATGCATCAATTGCCCACAGAATCAGTTCCACGATATCTAATTGCAGTCTCCTCCCTCCTCACTTAAGAAATTGTACCTGCAGTATATTCCTCTCTCCAGTCTCCCATCACACTTCACCACCAGTCAAAGGTTTAACCACGACATTGCTATAGCCTGCCAGGGCCTGCTCATCTAGTGTCTGTTCCTAGTGTCTTCAATGCCAGTGGGCCAGGAGCATCNCCAAATCCAGAATTCTTTCTAGAGTCTTCATCCTTCAGCCTCTGCAGTATCATCAGGTATTTGTTGGTGACCACGGCAACTCTTATAAAGGAAAACATTTAATTGGTGGCTTACAGTTTAGAGATTCAGTCCATTATCATCATGGTGGGACATGGCAGCATGCAGGCAGACAAGGTGCTGGAAAATGAAGCTGAGAATTCTACATCTTCATCCCAAGGCAACAGGGAATGGCCTATCACACTGTGGGTAGCTTGAGCATAGGAGACCCCAAAGCTCACCCCCACAGTGACACACTTCCTTTAAGGTCACACCTACTCCAACAAGGCTACCTATTAATAGTGGAACTCCCTTTGGGGGCCATTTTCTTTCAAACCACCACATTCTACTCCCTGGCCCCCAAAGGCTTGTAGCCATATCATAATGCAAAAATGAATTCAATCCAACTTCTGAAGTCCCCATAGTCTATAATTGTCTCAAGCTTATTTAACACTCTAAAGTTCAAAGTCTCTTCTGAGATTCATGTAATCTCTTAACTGTAATCCTCTGTAAAATCAAAATCAAAAAGTAGATCACATACTTCCAACATATAATGGCACAGGATATACATTACCATTCCAAAACATAGGGAAGGGGGCATANTGAGGAAATACTGGATCAAAGCATGACCAAACACCAGCTGGGCAAACTCCAAACTCTGCATCTCCATGTCTGACGTCAAAGTACTCTTCAGATCTCCAACTCCTTTCAGCTTTGTTGACTGCAACACACTTCTTTCTCTTGGGCTGGTTCCACTACCCATTAGCAGCTTTCCTCAGCAGGTATCCCACAGTTCTGGCATCTCTAACATCTTGGGATCTCCAAAGCAATCCAGGCTTCTCCTTTGCAGCTTCACACAATGGCCTCTATGACCCTCCATTCAGGGACACCCCTGATGCGTGTCTGGCCTCAGCAGCTTTCCTTAGTCACAGAGGCATAGTCTATAACCCCTTTTGTCTACCCTTAAAGCCAGAATCACGTGGCCAGAGCTGCCAAGATCTGCTGCTAATTGGGGCTGGAACATGGTCCCCTCATTTAATTACATCTTCACCAGCTTTGTTTTCCATGGGTTTCCTTCACTGCCTAACCTTGCTTGCCCTGGAACTTGCTCTGTAGACCAGGCTGGCCTCGAATTCAGAGATCTGCCAGTCTCTGCCTTCCGAGTGCTGGGATTAAAGGTGTGCACCACCATACCTGGCTCTAAGCTTTTCTTTAATTCTTTTCACAAGTTGGAAACTTAGTCGGGTGAGATCTTGCCCTGAGGTCACCACTCCCTTTATTCCATTTCTTAGTCTGTTTATCTCCTTGAACACAGGACTTAGCTGTGTTCTTCTGTTCACATCCTTCTGTTCCTTTTCTCCTCAAATTTTACATTTTGTAATTTACCCTGCCCAGCTTGCTCTTTTTCATTATAAATCTTCATTAGAGTTACNACTAATAACCACCCAACAGAGTCTATACTAGGCTGTTTTGAGATTTCCTCTGCCAATAGAATTAATCAAAAACTCTTCACATTAGCCTCAGGCAGATTCTTTGGACAAGGGCAAAAGACAGCCACTTTCTTCACTATAAATATCACAATGATCACATACTGAAATTCTTCTCCTCTGAAACTTCTTGAGTTTCATTCATTCATCATTCTCAGCACCATTGTCTTCCATGATCCTAGCAGTATAGCCCATTAGTCAGTGCTTAAAGCATTCCATTGCTTTCCTAACCCAAAGTACNGAAGTCCACATTCCTCCAAACAAAAACATGGTCAGGCCTATCACAGCAATAACCCAGTCCCTGGTACCAACTCCTGTCTTATGGTTTCTATTACTATGAAGAGACACCATGACCACAGCAACTCTTATAAAGGAAAACATTGAATTGGGTGATTTTCAGTTCAGAGGTTCAGTCCATTATCATCATGGTGGGACATGGTGGTGTACAGGCAGACAGGGTGCTGAAAAAAAATGCTAAGAGTTCCACAGCTTGAACTTAAGGCAACAAAGAGTGGTCTGTCACACTGGGGGTAGTTTGAGCATAGAAGACCTCAAAGCCCACCCCCACAGTGTGACACACTTCCTCCAACAAGGTCATGCCTACTTCAACAAGGCCACACCTCCTAATAGTGCCACTCCCTTTCGGGACCATTTTCTTTCAAGCCACCACAACTGAGTTTCTGAAAAACAGACTAAGACTGAGGAATGGAATTTATTTGCAGAAGGCTTCCAGGAACAAAAAATAAATAAAAAAATAAAAAATAAAACTTCAAGGGGCTAGAGAAGAAGTAGTGAGCAGAGGGAGAGGGAGAAGCTGAACCAGGATGAGGTCATAGTAAGGCCCTCAGTCATATCCACCACTATTCTAAATGGATACCACTGGATCACTGGATCACCACATGCTTCAGTCACTGGACACTCCTGTTTGATGACCTGTGGTAGACACCTATGTGAACTGGCATGGTGGGTGGAGCTGTGGTACTGGTGTCAGAGAACATTCATGTCATGCATCAAAACTATGTCTCTGTTGCCAATCTCCTGGGCTACTCACTCAAGCCCGGCAGGTATCAACCCTGCTTGCTCAGTCAGCCTAAACATTGAACATCAACCAGAAGCACTTACTTCCCTAGTGGGAGAGTGCACATGTCCCTACACCCACCATCACTCCCCTTTGCACAAGTGCTAACACACCCAGGATCCTCCCCTTTGCTGCTATTNCTAGTGTGCTGTGTGGATTTTTATTTGTTTATTTGTTTGTTTTTCTGAGACCTCCTCTCAACCTACTCTGAAGGGACCTAGATGCTTGACATAGAAGGGAAATCCAAGGAAGATGGGAGTCTGTCTCCCAGTGTTACTCTGAAGCCTTAGGATGCTGGCCCAGACCCACTTGGCTTTGAACAGCTAGCTCATCAATTGAATCTTATTGAATGTATTCTTCAAGTCACTTCCTTCACATGTTTCTGCAAAGTTTAATCCTTCTTACACCTTACCCTTGCCCTTGGATTGTGTTAACCAATGTGCAGGACCTGGCAAGAACATTCATATTTAAGAAGCAGTTTGACAACAAGCCCAATTAACAAGACAAAAGTAGTAGGTTCACCTCTTAGGCCCATGACCCCTGAAGCCACAGGTCTCTAACTCCATTCTGTGGATCAGGCAATGGATTCAATCAGAAATCAGTTGGTTACCTCCTTACCAGTCATGCCACTATTGCATCAGTAAGCTCCTCTTATCTGGAACGCTGATATTGTAGCAGGCAAGATCTAAATCTGGGCAAAGCTACTGCTTACTTTTCTCCCCAAACTGTCTGTGTAGCAATTTCAAATAGTATGAGGTTCATCGATCATGGAGGCTCAGTTCCAGTGTGGTTTCTCTGAATTCTGCAACCAAGATGTGTGGTGTCTCCAATAAGTCTTACCATTAGTTCTGGGGTCTCCCCCAGAAAGGGCTTTGTGCCATGGGTCATTATGCCATTGCACTCCCCACTAGGCTTGGGCTCCCCTGGACAGAGCTCCCTTCTTCTGTGTGTTATAGTGTCAGGCCCTTCTGTGGGAAATGAGAGACTTGTTTAGAGGTGAGAGTGGGGGGAAGCAAGAAGGGTAGCTAAGTAGGAAAATGAGGAAGAGAGAGGTATGGAAAGAACAGTGGAGAGACCAAAGAATGTGTCTCATTTGGGTATTATCTGGTGAGCCTGAGACAGCGAAGGCAAAAACCACAGTGACAGGAAACTGTGTGGTACAGGATTGGCTGAAAGTGCCCAGCAGCAACATAGGTGTTGACCCTATGAAGCCAAGGCTAGGCCAGGCAGAGGCTATTGCTGAGGGGTTCTAGAAAGTAGAGTCCAGAGACAGGGTCAGTGTGCAGAGACCTAATCTCAGGGGTGGAGGAAACAACATAGTACTGAGGTTTAAAGCAATGCTGCTTGCCTTATCCAATTTCATGGGAAAACCTCCCATTAATCAGTGGACCAGGGCTTCTGGGCTCTATGATGAGCCAACCATAGAGAGAATCTAAGAGTGAAGCCTGCTGTGGACTGGAAGCAAGCCTGGGCTCTCCTCTTCATGAGACTCCATACAGAGAAGGTAAGAAGTGTGGGGCTGTGGCAACTGAGGCTGGAGTGTGAGGCTAGGCAAAGAGGGGAAGAAGGAAAATTTAAGGACATAGAAGAACAGGTGTGCTAGTGAATGACAGGCAAGCAGCACAAAGCTCAGTGTAACACAAATTGGTAAACAGTCTTATTAATAAAAAAACCCGGAGCCAGATATTAGGGTGAAAGCTGAGAGATCAGAGGAATAGAACAAGTCAGCCACAAGTTCTTACCGCTAGGAAACTCTCAGCCCAAGAGAACTACTTCCTGTATACTTATGCCTTATATACCTTTCTGTGCCCTGCCATCTTACTTCCTCTCTCTGCCCAACTACATCACTTCCTCTTTCCACCAAGCTCTATCACTTCCTGTCTGTCTGTACAGACCTCNANACCTCTNTGGTTAACTAGTGCTGGGATTAAAGGCATGTGCCACCACGCCTGCCTCTGTTNCCAGTGTGGCCTTGAACTCACAGAGATCTGGATGAATCTTTGCCTCCCGAATGCTAGGATTAAAGGNGTGTGCTACGACTGCCTGAATTCTATGTTTTAATCTAGTGGCTGGCTTTGTCCTTTGATCCCAAGGCAAGCTTTATTTGTTAGAGCACAAATAAAATATCATCACAGCTCAGTGACAATGAATCCAGTCATATGAAGCCTTAATGATGTTTCAGAAGTCAACAATCACATACATCATGAAGTTCCATAAGGCTACATGGCCTTATGATGTGTTGACCCCCCAGATGGATGAACACAATCTGCTCTTCACACACAGAGTCATCTCATCACATCTTTCTTAGAAGGGCTCCCTGACATGACATAGCTATGTTTACTAAGTGGCGGCAGTGGTGATGGGATGGTCAGAATGCAGGAATGTAGGTGAAAGAGTCAAGGAAAAGAAGCAGGAAGTGACAAATGGGACCTCACTAACCTCAAAAGCTTCTGTGCAGCAAAGGAAACTGTCAGTCCAGTGAGGAAGCAGCAGGAAATATTTGCCAGCTGTACATCTGACAGTGGATTAGTATCTAGAGTACACAAAGAACTCAAGAAACTAAACATTAAGAAAACAAACTACCTCATTGAAAGTGGGCTGAGGAACTGAATAGAGAGTTCTCAGAAGAAGAAATACAAGTGGTTAATAAACACTTTTAAGACTGTCACTTGTCCTTAGCTATCAGGGAAATGCATATTAAAACTACGTTAGGATTCTCCTTGACCCAGAATGGGTCACCTTGACTCAGAATGGCCACNATCAAGGACACAAATGAAAACTAATGCTGGTGAGAGTGTGGGGACAGGGAACCCTTATACACTGTTGGTGGAGATGTAAACCAGTCTAACCACCATGGCAGTCAGTCTGGAGGATTCTCAAACAACTAAAACTCAAACTGCCATGTGGCCCAGCTACACCACTCCTGAGCGTATACACAAAGGACTCTATATTCGACTAAAGAGATGGCTGCCCATCCATGTTTGTGGCTGCTCTATTCACAGTATCTGTGGAATGGAATCAGCTTAGCCATCCATCAACAGATGAATGGATAAGGAAAACATTGTACGTGCACACAATGGAATTTTATTCTTCTATAATGGAAAATGAAATTTGCAGGTAAATTGATGGAACTAGAAAAATTATAATGAGTAAAGTAACCCAGTCCCCAAAAGTCAAATGCTGCCTGGTCTTTCATGGGGNTCATAATTTTAATATTTTAGATGTGTTTGTCAAAATTGGATGTCTGTAAAAATGCTGGTGCAAGAATGGCATCACGGTAGGGGGNAAACAGAGGCCTTAATTAGGGCAGAGATGGCAGAACACATGTACTGTGAAGATAAGAGGAGGTGATACCAGAAGTGGTGAGGTTTAAATAGAAGTAAGTGGGGAATGGAGATAAAAAGTGGGGTCCAGGGAGAGGGTTAACTAAAACTAAGGGTGTATGAAGAAGTTATACAGAAATCCATTGCCTTATAAGCTTATTAAAAATATATTTAAAAATAACACTTTGAAGAGAGGTGCCACGTATGGCTAGATAATGATGATTTAGAAACCATAGGTTATTAAATGAAAATCTTAGTGTCAGGTACAGGGCACCTCCCTAGGAGCTGTTGCCCAGAAAATCTCCAGCAAACTTTAAAACCATATAAGTTACAGATATTGCCATTGGCTGTCCAACAACATGAGATGGTAAGACTCTNTTGCTGAACATATTATACCCTTTGGTTGTAAAATTCAAAGAAATCACACCNAAACTGAGCTAGAAGCTCCCCACTTCTGGCTAGCCTTCATAGTGTTGGCAGTTACTATATAAAGAACTGGGGATAAAAGTCAGAAATTGTCTTCCCTGGCTTTAGACCTTGCTTGCTGCAATAACCATTTGCTAGATAAGCAATGCCTAGTGATACGATAGTGGCATGACTGTTGCGGGAGTAACCAATTCTTCTCCTTGTGCTTCTGAGGCCTCACCTATAGGAGAAGAGTTNCTGATCAGCACTGTGGACCTTGATCAGGTCTGTAGCTGGAGAGCTTATAGATAGATATTAGTCGTAAGCCTACTACATTTGTCTTGTTGATTGAACATGTCATCAAGCTGCTTCTTAAATATTTGTTTATAGTCATAGAATAGTGCTGTCCTCAGCCTTGATCAAATAACTTCTTTTTGCAGCAGTGGTCAATACAGAGACTCATGGGCAGCTAATGTGCTAACAACAAGTGACTGTTAAGTGCTCAGCATTGAACAGGAAAGCCATATCATCCCCTTGCAGAAGAGGGACTGGAAATAACATCAGAGCTGAATGATAGCCATGGCACTTGCAAACTTACAACAACCTGCAAAGAGCCTGCAAAGACTGAGCCACCTGAAGTCATAAATGAGAGAGGGGCTCATAAGGCCCATAGTGGTTTAAATGAGAATGCCTCCATAGGTTCATATATTTGAATACTTGGTCCCCAGTTGGTGGAACTGTTTGGGAAGGATTAGGAGGTGTGGCCTTGTTGGAGGAGGTGTGCCTTTTGAGATGGGTTTCAAGGTTTTGACAGACTGACACCATTCCCAGTGTCTTTCTTTTCTCTGCCTCATAGTTGCTCTGCCATCACGGACTCCAACACCCTGAAATCATATCAAGCCAAATTAAAGGTTTTCTTTTATAAGTTGCCCTGGTCATGGTATTTCATCATAGCAATAGAAAAGTAGCTGAGAGTCTCATCCTGCCCAAGGGAGCCAATGGCAGGAGTGGGCTACTGAAGAAAGAGGAAGTCATTGTCTACCGAGATGCAGTCACTGATGAGTTTACCATACTGGAGTATATAATGTCACACCTGTGCTCAAGGGAGTACCCCTGGACAAACCCAATGGGCCACAANGCAAAAATAACAAAATGAAAAGACTTCAAAATAGGATGGCAACTCAGTGTAAAGAGGACTAAGGGCAGGGAGGTGAGGTGGGGACAAAGAAAGGATGGAGGGATGAGAGAGATGTAATATGCACATGTATAAAAATATCAAAGAATAAATTAATTTTAAAGACATAAAGGCCCTGAGCTTCCCTGTACCAGTAAAGTGTCCACTGTATGCCCTGTCACCTGCCNGCTGCCTTCNCCTCTTGTGCTTCCATTAATCTTGNACAGCTTTCTTGGGAGGTGGACAGACTCCAGACTTGCCCTTGTGTTTGAGATGGAAAACCCTAGCCCCAAGGCTAAAGCTCCCTCTTTGGATAGCAGGACAGGATTCTATCCTAGGCNTGTGTGATTCTGAAGCTCCCAGGCCCTTGGAAGAAAGGGAGACACAGAAGAGGAGCCAGAATCAAGGGCCTCTGTGCTTGGGGAGCCTACAAGGAACNAATCCTGAGCTTTAGCAAGGAAAACACAAACATGAGTTCTGCCCAGAGGAAAGCTATGATTGTGTGGAAGCAAACTGTGCCAGGGTAGAGGAGATAGAGTAAGGACAGGGCAGGCAGAAGCTTCTCTGAGATGACATCTGAACCTAGTGCCATCTTAATGAAAGGTCATGCACATCTGCATCATGGCAGTGTTTAAACTTGAGGCTTCACTGGAGCTGTGGAGAGGGGTTAGTTGACAACATGACTGACACACACATAAGCATGAGGACCAGAGTTCAGATCCCTAGCATCTACATCTAAAAAGCTGGACATGGCAGAGTATGCCTGTGATCCCAGCATTGGGGAGGTGGAGGCAGGAAGTTCCCTGAAGTCTATTGGCCAGCCAGTTTAACTATGGCCAAGCTCCAGGTCCAGTGAGAGACCCTGTCTCAAAAAGTGAGGTGGAGAGCTATTGAGGTCCACCTCTGGCCTCCCCCAAAACACAAATGTACACATAAAGCACCCATAAGTACACACACACACAAAGGTAGAGTTAGATGGGGGAATCCACCCAACATCAACTTTCAGTCTCCACATGCATGTGCACACACATGAACAGGCATATGCAGAAACACACACACACACACACACACACACACACACACACACACACACGAGGGTGGAGAGCCCTTTGTCCTGTCCTGTGCCCTCTCAGAGCCACCTACCTTCCACAGCAGAGCCTAACCAAGGGCAGACCTCACAAGGGCATCTTCATCCATCTCGGTTTTACTTGTCCACACAGCTCTCTGGTTCCATCTTCATCAGTGCAGGGCACCCAGTGTCTGAGTTAGAAAAAGAGCTGCTTCAGCTGAGCTGGCTGCAGGCCAAGGGGCTCACCTACAGCCAAGCGAAAGCTGCTGAGCTTAGGGCAAAGAAGAAAGAAGGGGGTGTAGAATGGTATCTCTCCCAAATCGGTTGTGCCTCATCAAAAAGACAGCTCTTGACTGGGAAGAACATTTATCTGTTANGAACATTTCCAATTCTTAGTGATAATTGAGGTTTTTCATAGGCAGCTCTCACTAAAAGCCCCAGCGCCTCCTGAGCTGCCACCCCACCCCTCCAAACGCAATTAGAGAGGTTAATCAAACTGCTGCAAGAGGAGCACCGGCCAGGCTGGGAGGGTTTTTTTGTTTTGTTTTTTTTGCATTTCTCAATCTAGAATCATTTGGGGACATTTTAATTGTTAGTTGGGATTATTTATTGAACTTGGGCTTAAAAGAAAAACAAACAGCAAAGAAGCAAGAGGTGGCTGGATGCACAGGAAGCCACTGTGTGCTGTTTAATAGACTCTGTCCTTGTTAGCTCCCTCGGTTGCTAGATTCCAATGAATTCAAATTTCAGCCGTGTCTCTAAACATCACATATTTACATCTTCCATCTATTATGGTATTTCAAATAAGATTGTTATGAAATTGCCCCAACTTTGGGCAACTGTAGATCATAAAGTAGGAAGATTATTGCATTACAGGAGAGAGGCCGTATCTCATTTAAAACACATAAGCACATAATTTCATAGATGTATATCTGTAGCTGGATATATATCTATGAACAATGAAATTGCCCCAAAATTAAAAGCCTCTGGCTATATATTTGTAAACACAATCAGATCACAATCCAATAAAAGGCCCCTTATGAATTAATGTGAACCACATGCTTTTCCTCTCATTACATTTATAACTTTTCTCCTAAGCATCTCACTGCCTCTTCTTTGTCTCCACAGAAACAGAGTTTGTGTGTGGATTATCTCAGTTTCCTTTGGCCAGTGGTAAGCCATTCTTGTTTATAAGACAAGGAAATTGTGTCAAAAATGTGAAGAGATCCAACAAAAGAATGACAGGCTTCCACACCTCCTGAAGAGAGGCCCATCTACTTCCTCGTCATCTGTGGTAGAAAACATTTTGAATTAAAAAAAAAATCACTTCACTTGTTTTTGTGCTTCTGATAATGCGAATAGAAGCTGGCTTGTTAGGCATAAAGGATGGCGATTTTATATGCACATTGAAGACAAAGACCGTTCCTCTAACTCAGATCATTTAAAACAAAATTTCCAAGTGACAATCTTTCAGCTGTGGTTCACTCATCTACTGTAGCTGTTTTCTTGGGGACAGTCATTCCTGAGAGACCAGTGTAGAGAGTGAGCAAGGTTTTCCCTTCCTCAAACCCTATCATATCTCCAGAGGATTGAAGCGTTCAGAGTANACTGAGCAACATCCAGGGAGGTCTGCTGAGAAGTGTCCACACAGGGTCAAGAAATTCAGTGCTCAGCTCTTCTCTGCTGAGGAAGGTTGGTGTTTCCAAATAGATCAGAGTCGTACAGCCTCATGGGACATAAAGCCAAGTAGGACTCAAAAGAGAACTGATTTTCTTATATGTGCTCCCAAGGCCCATGGTTAGATTTAGTTGTGGCTAGGTCCAGGAGCCACAACAATTCAATGATCCACACAGAAATCACCTCACCCTTTGGCAGTCCTTAGCAAGTGTTTGCTGAGGTCCTATGTACCAGAGTGAGTTCACTGAAAACCCAGTCCCACCACAATACATTGTGTGTATGTATGAAATCGCTGAAAAAAAAATAAAATTTTAAAAAAGGAAACTGAGACCACGCTTATCAATGACAGCAGAAAAAAAAGTCCTTGTGTTTGCTCTGTTGGAGCCATTACACATCCCTGAACTCACCAAGGTGACCAGGTCATCTGTGGATGATTGAATTCATAAGATGATGTAAGCCCCATCCAAAAGGAATGGACTACAAGAGTGCCTATCATGGCACCCTGCTGAGGCTGGTGACATACCTCAGAGGGTAAAGGTGCTTGCTGTAAAAGCCTGGTGACCTAAGTGTGCTCACTTGAGCCCACACATAGGTGGAAGCAGAGAACCAATTCCATAAGATTATTTTCTGACCTACAGGTACACACTGTGGCTCATGTGCATACACACACACACACACACACACACACACACACACACATAATTTTTAAGATTTTATTTTATTTTTAATTATGTACTTATGAGGAGATCAAAAGAATGCGTAGGATGCCCTGACACTAGAGTCAGAGGCAATTCTGAGGCTCCAGTCATGGGTGCTAGGAACTGAACTCAGGTCCTCTACAAGAGCACTACCTGCTCTTAAACACTGAGCCATCTCTCCAGATCCAAAATTAATTTTTTCTTTACAATATAAAGCATTAGAGGGTGAGGAGATGACCCAGTGGTTAGAAGCACTTACTACTCTTGCAGAAAGTCTGAGCTCAGTTCCCAGCACCCACATCAGACAGCTCACAACCACCTAACTTCATCTCCAGGGAATCTGATGGCCTGTTCTGACCTCTGTGGTTACTGCTTGTGCATGCACGTACATGCAAAAACAAACATTAAAACCATCATTTAAAAATAAATAATAATAAATGTTAAAGAACATAGGGTTGTTGGATTTTCACAAGATAACAAATCATTTGCTTAAGAAAATACATCCTAAAGTCTGCTCCCAGCACCTTCCACCCTATACATTCTAGATCTTGCTGGAAAATGCTGACTCAGAACTGCACTCCTTCTGCAAGTCATTCAAATTTCCATGAACTTATGGGTCCTAATTGGTACAACCGGATGCAGTATTGCCTTTCTGGTAGACTGACATACAATGAGAATACATTTACTAAGTTCAGGTAAAGAACATTACATACTCCTAAATTTAGGTGGTACATCCCTGTTACGTGAGCAGTAAAGTGTGCTCAGTGGTAATGGGATGGGCACCAAACAGACAGCATCTCATCAGCATCCGAGTGTACCCACACATGAATTCACTCTAGGCTCCAGCCTCTGTGTCCAACAACTCCCAAGAAAAGAGACACTGGGATCTATTACACCACTCACTGCAGTTAATGACTATGTATATCATATAGGTGTACCTCACCTATGGCTCATGTTTGGTTGGTTGGATGGTTGATTGGTTGGTTGGTTGGTTGGTTGGTTGGTTGGTTGGTTGGTTGGTTGGGTTTTATTGTAGACTTAAGTTTTGTCTGAGTTTGGTTTTTTTTAACACTTCAGATATTTTAAGAAAAGATGTTAAGGCTGATTAACATCAGTTTCAGCCAATACTAGAAGCTGAGTGCCCAAAAGACCTAACCCAGAGTGGATTGCCCTCGACGGGGGAAGGTAAATCCCAAAAGCTTGGTCAGCTGTTCCATCATGATAGCCTGTTTTCACACCTTTCAGGACATTGACTTTTGACCTTATATGCTTTTTAAATATGATAGGCATTCATTGTGAAAATTCTCCAACAACATAAAACACGCACACCAGAAAAAAATTCCAAGATTTAACTATGTGATCATCAATATCTGCTAAGCATCACCATGGGCCTTTGTAACAGTTTCTTTCCCATTGCTGTGATAAAATGCCACTACCCAAAGCAGCTTATGGAAGAAAGAGTTTATTTTGACTTAGAGTGCCAGGGGGATAAGAGTTCATTTTGCCAGGGAGGTATGGAGCCAAGTAACAGGCACNGCAACAGGAACAGGAAGCTGCGAGCTCACGTCTTCAAAGGCAAGTATGAAGCAGAGAGGGTGAACTGGAAGTGGGGTGAGGTGATAAACTAGCAAAGTCCACCCCTCAGTGACATACTTCCTCCAGCAAGGCCACACCTCCTAAACCTCACTACATAGCACCACCAGCTGGCGACCAAGTACTCCCTGAGCCTTAGGGAGGACATTTCTCACTCAAACCACCAGGTTATTATTCTCTGTGTTAAGACGGAAAAAAAGAATAGCGATGGTGTAATAAAAGAAAGATAATGGGAGAAATCGGGGTCATGTGAACATTAGAATTGAGCAAAGAAGAAGCTGAAGTAAAACCTGAAGAATTTTCTCAAATGAATTTTCTTCAGTGTATGGGATTTGATTTCTTTTCCAGATCTGGCTCAAATAAGAAAAGAGGTTGAAACACAGATTTATTTAGGTGATTATTAACTTTGAATGTTAGACTAACCCCTCACTATGAGGAGGAGGCAAGGAATTCCATATGCTTCTCTCAACCTCTTTAAATTGTTGCTGGTGCATAAACTTAAGTTGGTCAGTTTTCATGACCACGTAAATATCAAACTAATATGACATCATTTCTGCATCATTCATTTTTAGTCCATGTTCTCTAGATTTAACAGACAAAAATAAATGAAGAAAGGGGCAGAGTTTTCCCTGAACATTCATGGATATTACAATATACATATTTCTGCATGTTGGCCAATAGCTCTAGAACATTTATCTCCAAAGTACAATATAGTTTGTCTTAAAACACTCAAAGCATTCCTTTCATCCCTGCCATTGGCAAGCATTTGTCCTCTGGCCCTGACTATAGCTTCAGAAGGTCACAAGGTAACTTTGGCAATTTTGATTCTTTCATACCTTAAATTGTGTGTCTCTCTTACATGCTTGTTGGCTTATAGGGAATTTATTTCCTACTCTTGGAATTCAGCTCCTTCAAAGAAGTATATGTGAGTGTCACCTTTTGAATCACATTTTCCTTTGAGTCAGCCTTTATTTCAGTCAAGTTTTCTTCAGTTATATCATGTCATATTTTTCTGTATCACTTATTCCAGTCTCCTTATAAGGAACACCAGTAAGTAATCTTGCTTACTTTTGTTGTCTATTATAAATATATATCATCTTCATAATAATTTTATGTCAACATATGTTGAAGGCGGGGGACTATTTCTAGTTGGCATAATAACTTCCAATGTGTTAATTGATATCTTTGGGGTACAATTAAAGATCTCAAATGTCTTCTAATATNTAAGAGTCTGTCTTTTTACTAACTTTGTTGTTCTGAGGACAATAAGATTCAGCCTGGCCTGTAGGTCCTTCTCCACATTTTCTGACACACTGATTCTGATTCTTCAGTGGGAGTGCCTTACTTGGTTTAGTCTTTATACCTTCACTATCCATCACTATGTCATATCAAACTGAGTCGTCACAGGAACATTGCCCACTCATGTCCTAGATGGCTTCATTGTAACCCNTGGCTTCTTGAAGATGTCTTTTCTCCAGGATACTTACTTTTAGCAAAGAAGAGTTGGGCTTTAGTTGTGAGTGTCTGAAATTGACTTGTACAGGGTAGAAAGTAAGATGTTTCTCCTTACCCATCTCAAAGGCCGTGGCAGACACAAGTTGATTGAATCCAAGTCTTACTTGACAAAGAAAGTTTTGGAAGTGAAGACCCAAGGCCTGGGAGAAGTGTTTCTTTTCAGTCAACTTTTCTTCTGTTCTGTCATGTGATATTTTTCTAGATTTTTTTTGTTCTGATCTCCTTGTAAAGAGCACTAATAATCTTTCTTGTTTCTCTTTTCTGTCTGCCCAGCATAAAAAAAGTACATCACTTTCGTAACCATTTTATATCAACATCTATTAAAAATGGGGTGTTGTGTCTTGGGTTGGGCTCTAGTCCTGTATGCCCACCCCTTTTATCTTAGCATTCAAAGGAGAAGGGAAGACATATGGAAACATAATTGACACACAGAGTGTGACCAGATGGTGACGAGTATAGGGGAGCCAATGAGGCTGCCTGTGCAGATTCT